>JAYJLX010054200.1:0-31244 GCA_036873525.1 Chalinula nematifera | reverse complement strand
AATTACAATTATTAATTATTAAGATACCATACAGAACTAGTGGGGTATTATATATATATATATCCGAAGCCCTCCGTGATATAGTCCAGCGGTTCAAGTTCAACTCGCGCATCAGAGGAGCAGATGAAACTGTCTCGGTATATATGTGGTTGCTCTCCAACATCTCGCTGAACTATGCGAGTTCAATGATCTGACTGGTATGCGCCATGATTGCCGCGTATGTGGGATCAATCACTCCGGTATTCAAAAGCGACTGCTAGCAGAGAAGGACCTCACGTTTCAAAAGGCCTTAGAGATTGCCCGTGATCTCGAAGCTGCTGAAAAAGGTACCATTGACCTTAAGTCTGAGACTACAAGTGCTGCCCAATCCTCCATTCATAAGCAATTCTACCAACACAAGCGTGGAAGTAACAATTGTCAGAGCCAGTCCACCAAATCCTCATCCGATCCTACCTCGAACGGTCATCCCCCGAAACAGTCAGTACCCAACAAACCATGTTATTGTTGTGGTGGTCACCATTCACCGTCAAATTGTCATTGTAAAGACTGAGAATGCAGACTTTGTAAGAAAACAGGTCACATGTGTCATTCATCCGGAACCAAAAGTTCAATTCGTAATCGCAGTCACTCCGTGGGAGAACAAGATATAGTTCCTTCCAAATCCCCGTCTCCTGAATCGTTCCCAGCTTATTCGATGTTTAACACTTGTTCCCATACATCACCATCCAAGTCAGGGCGAACGAAGTCCTTTACAGTCGTAATGTCACTCAATGGTGTTCCTGTCAACCTGGAAGTCGATACTGGTGCCTCGTTATTCGTGATTAATGAGGACACTTATAACCGAATCAGTCAGTCAGTTTCTACTCCATTACAGGATTCTGAAGTTGTCCTACAGACCTATCTAGGGGAAGAAATACCCATTAAGGGTCAAATCACAGTCTCTGTACAGTATGAAGAATTCCAAGGAAACTTATCAGTCCTTGTGGTTACTGGGTCAGGCTCAAACCTTGTTGGAAGGAATTGGTTATCTCTTGTCAAAATAAACTGGAATAACATTCTCCATATAGAACTCTCCCAGAAAAAGCATTAAATGAACTCCTACAAACTCACAGTAATGTATTTGGTAGCCAGCTGGGTTGTCCCCGTGTTTATTGACCTCTCAATTGATGAAAGTGCCTCCCCCAGATTCCATAAACCCAGGACAGTGGGAGAAGAATTGGACAGACTAGTAGCAGAAGGTATGTTGTCTCCAGTACAATTCTCACAGTGGGCTGCACCTATTATTCCCATGGTTAAGAGAGATGGTCGTATCCGTGTTTGTGGTGATTTCAACCTCACTATTAACCAGATCTCTCCTACGATGATCTACCCACTTCCACGTATCGAAGAGTTATTCGCTCAACTAGCAGGTGGCAAGTATTTTAGTAAGCTCGATTTAGCTCAAGTGTACCTGCAAATCCCGTTATTCGAATCATCCAAAGAATACGTAACCATCAACACCCAAAGGGTTTATTCCGTTACAACCATATGCCGTTTGGTATCTATTCTGCCCCCTCGATATTTCAACGTTACATGGACACACTACTACATGATTGTCAAGGTATATGTGTGTGTATCTTGACAATATACTAGTCTCTTGTTCTACCATCCAAGAACACCAGCGGAACGTGAGCCAGGTCCTCTCAATACTCGATCGCATAGGGTTGCGCCTGAATAAAAGCAAAAACATATTTATGAAGGATAGTGTGAATACCTCGGACACATTATCGACGGCCAGGGCCTCCATCCCACGTCTGATAAAGTCAAAGCTATTCAAGATGCACCGAGACCTAACAACATCACCACACTCCATTCATTTTTAGGGTTAACGAACTCCTACTCCAAGTTCCTCCCTAATCTGTCAGCCAGATTAGCTCCGCTATACAAACTGTTACAGAAACATCACAGGTGGTATTGGGGCAAGGATCAGGAAGAAGCCTTCAATGCTGCCAAGAGTGCCCTACAGCAAGACTCTGTTTTAGTCCATATGATGAGTCCAAGCCCTTGATCCTCACTTGTGACGCCTCCCCATATGGCATTGGAGCTGTATTGTCTCATGCTATGGCTGATGGAACCGACCGCCCAGTAGCATACGCATCTCGCAGTTTGAGTAAGCCTGAACAAGGGTACGCCCAACTCGAGAAAGAGGCTCTCTGATTGTGTTTGGGATTCAGAGATTCCACTACTACCTATACGGTTGTAAATTCACCATACAATAAACCCCTATCTTTCCTATTTAACGAAAGGAAGAGAGTTCCTGTGTTAAGCTTCGGTTGAGTCTAAAGGTGGGCATTAACAATCTCTGCTTATCAGTATACCATTCGTTACGGTCCAGGGAAAGGGACTGATATTGCTGATTATCTCAGTCGATTACCCCTACCTATTGGAACGTGCCAATCATCAGATTTTCCACACCCGGGTGAGCTTACCAATTTTTGAAACATTTTGTCTACTTCCAATGTAGATGCCACCCTAATCAAAACCAATACTGACAGAGATGTTACCCTCTCCATAGTCCAAAGGTGTGTGTTATCTCCCACATCTGCTGAGTTTACCCTGTATCAGAAGCATTCCCAAGAAGTCTCCGTACTACTTGATTGTCTGTTGCTAGGATCCAGAATGGTGGTTCCTCAAGCGTGTCATAAAGCAGTGTTGTGTGAGCTCCATGTGGGTCATCAGGTCATACGTGTTGTGGCCGGGTATGGATGTAGAGTGTGTTAAGAGTTGTTCTGTTTGTCAAGAGGCTTGACCTACCCCAGCCCCAGCTCCACTCCACCCTTGGGAATACCTGGATCAACTGTGGTTACGTCTACACATGGATTTTGCTGGTCCATACATGGGACACATGTTTTTGATAATCATCGACTCCTACTCAAAATGGATCAAGGTTCATCTCATGAAATCTGGTATTACATATCTACCCAGACAATTCAGAAACCCCGAAGTACATTCGCTATACATGGTCTACCCAAAAAAGTGATCACTGACAACAATCCGTTATTTACCAGTGCTGAGTTCAAATCCTTCATGAAAGAGAATGGTATCCAACATACCACGACCTCCCCTTATCATCCATCATCAAATGGATTAGCTGAGAAAGCGGTACAGATCGTAAAACATGCTCTGGGTAGTGGGAGAGGAGAAGGAAGTATTGAAGATTCGTTAGCCAGAATTTTGTTAATGTACAGGATCACACCACATTCAACTACAGGAGTGTCTCCTTTAGAGATATTAATGGATCATAGACTTCGAAATCAGTTTGAGCTCTACTTTCCTACCTGTAGTGACAAAGTATCAGAGTCTCAGAGGTGTCAGAAGTTCTATCGAGATAACTCAAAGCAGTTAAGGTCATTCCAGGAAGGTAATCAAGTATTCCTAAAGAAATTTCGTTCATCAAAACCGAAGTGGTTACCTGGTACAGTTAATAAGAGGAGTGGTAATTTATCCTATGTGATCAAGTTAAGTGATAATGTTGTTGTCCGAAGACATGTTGATCGTGTCCGTAAACGTGACTGTTCTGTTGACAAAGAACATCACCTTCCAGACGATGATTTGTTTAATACCATTCCAAATATCGTATCATCACAACCGTCTCCTACAATTCTTACAGACGAAATCGTTAGTCTACCGTTACATCGTTCTACCCGTGAGTCCCGACGACCAGATCGTTATGATCAACCACTTTCATACTAAGTGGAGGGGAGTGTAGTAAACTATGTTTGGACATATTAATTATAGTTATAATAATTATTGTTGGTCATTGGGATTGGGTATTATAAAGGCCACTTCATTACATATATAACATTATAATATTATATGTATAACATAATATTGTATCTACGAAAACAATAAAAAAAATTAATTTTAGTAATTAGCTTTATACTAGTACACGTGCGTGGTCATTATGTGTTTTTGTAAAATTAAATTATGCGTTTTCCCATTTATTCGCAAATCGCAAAATTAAATTCCTCACAAATATTTCCGGCTGTATACAGTATATCGAATCTTTATTTTAAACAGGGTGTTTATTTGAGGAGGATGTTTAATCAATCAATCAATTGCAGTAATTATATTGTATTTCCTCGAATAATGCCGTGGCTACTAAAAATTTCAGCTCACGTAGTTTTTGCCCAAAAAAAATTGATGATTTTTGTGACTTGAAAAAAAAAAAAAATTAAGTCCACTTACGGATACAAACTCGGGTCTCCAACTTCATAGGCAGTAGCTCTACCTCTAGACCACTTAATCTTTCCACTCATGCTTGTATAGAAAAAATAGACTTTTGATGTGGCTGCTATCAAAGGGCGACATCTAATTGAGGAAATACGTTAGTCAACTCTTGCTTGCTCCTTCATATACCAGCTCTGCTCGTTTCCCCCTTGCTTTTGCTTGGGGTCTGAATTTCTTAATTTTTTTCTTGCGGAAAATTTTGTATATCTTGCTTGCTGTAGTTTTTTTGTAACCAGCAAAATGTGAATTAGCTATAGTAATAACAGTAGATGCACTGAATAAACTAAGATTCCTTGGATAAGGGGTGCATGGAAAAAACTTTGGTGTTTGGTGGTTTTAGAAAGAAAACGTATAAATTTACTCAGTAAGAATTTAATTTCAGTTCCAGTTTGCACTGCACATGCTTAACTACCCCGCACGCGTGGACTAGATTGTCTTGCAAAAAATGTAATGATAATAGGTACAGTTGTGATCATCATGACCAATTTTCATTTTGTAACTTGTCTCCTGAAAGGCTTTTTTTTTAAATGTTACTGACTCTCGTCAAAGAATTATTATACAATAAACTTTACAATGCTGATGCATATGGCAGATATGGTGACACTTAGCTCCCACACAGGACTACATCAGCTAGTGGAACCACCATATTGTCAGTGGTCATTGTCAGTATATTTGTGGTTGATTTTTTTTTTGTAAATTAAATGTGAAAAATTTTTTTGAGTCACTGATGGGAACTGTGGTCAGGTAAATACTCCCATACCTGACTTGTGCCTCCACCACTGTACATGTAGTTAGTACATACATTTTACCAAAAAAAAAAATGCATTGTCATGCTTGTATTTGTGGCAGTATTTGTATAGCAATGGTGTGTTAAGTCAATTTAATTTTCTTTGCACATATAGGTTGCTGTGGCTCCTTTATTGCCATTGTCTCCAGTACATGAAATTTGTACACGAAAGCCATTGCCAGTAAAAGAAATTAGTATATCTGAAGATGTACTGACTGAGTTGAGCTCACTTGAACAATCCTTCGTTAGTATGACACATGACCTGAAAGAAGAAGTAGGCGAGTATAGCAAAGGGGAGGGTAAAATGGAAAAATTAGTATTTCATGTTCAACAAGCAAGAGCTTTTCCTATTCCCTCCTTGGAATCTGTGAAAACCACCAATGATCTATTCAAAGCTATTCACCCTTATTATCACTTTCTCAACTGCTTCTTAATAGTAAATATTGCATCCTATATAGCTGGAATTGTAGATAGCAAAGCAAAGGAATATCAACAAAAGATTTATAGTTTTTTGAAAACCACAGAAATCAATTGCCTGAAGACATCATTGCAACGCCATTATCGAGAAGTCATAACATGTTCATCAATCTCAACAAAAATAATAATAGCTGTAGAAAATGGTTGGGGTAAACAAAACTTGTGGCTTGTGCAGAAATTGCTTGAAACTTTATTTCCCGTGAAAAATGATGAACTACTTTGGTATGATATTGTTCCCGGTTCAATAATTATGACTTTCATAGCCTATAAACACATGACATCTTTGCTTATTGAAAGTAGCAAGAAGAAAACTGAATTTATGGAATTGATAGGGGTCATTAGTATGAAGATAGGAAATATAGTTGTATGGGAAAGAGGCGGCAGGGAAAATAGAAATACGTTTTCATTTGAAAACTGTTTAATCCAAGCCACTTTAGCAAATAACCTTGAATCAATTCAGTTTTTATTGCAGTATGCTAGTGTGGACGTCAATGCAAGAAATAAGATGATTTTCCTTGCAGAAAACCGCAAGGATTTGTTTTGGTCTGAATCAGAAGTAGAACGTCAACTAAGACAGAACCATAACATTTTCATTGCTTTATTGAAAGATGTTGAAGTAGAGCTACAGAATTTTAATGAAAAGAGTTGTGACTTAAAAGCAACTTCGGGCACATGGACTGAGGTCAAACTTCCCCAAGATAATTTTATGAATGGTAAAGTATTGGGTGGTATAGCACATCACTTACCGGAGGCTTTATCGCTCAGAATCACTCGGTACTGTGATCAAATTGAGGACATTATCAAGAGGCGCTCAATCTTGAAATATGTTGCGTATTCACTTGAAAAGCACATTATTCCAATAGCTTCATTGTATGTTGAGAGAGTTGAGGTAATCATGATGCTACAAAATGCATGGAATGTATGCAGTGCTTGGTGTGCTGAGCAATTAGGACAATTAATCTTCACTAAAGTTTTATTTGATAAACTGTACTGGTTTAAAATTGTTAATGATGCTAAAGAAAAAATAAGTGTTGTATTTTTGGCTGATAAAATATTACAGAATGCACTCACAGCTGAGTGCAAATCAAAAAATGACAATTCGTTAGCTACTCTTGGTGTGCTAGGTGTAATAATAGATGGTTCAATGGTTATTGAAAATGAATATGTGACAAATTTTTCCTTCATTGAAGCAATGGATCGTCTTGAGACACTACCTGATGGCAAAATCAGTGATCTCCTATTTCAAATTTGTCATGCACCTGTTGATATGAAAAGGCTAAGTGATTTCGATTCCAATAATAATCGGCACTTTTTTCCTGATCCGGATTCAACTGCATTAATGATTGCCTGCTGTCAAGACAGTAGCCAAATAGTTAAAGTATTCCTTGATCATAAAGCTGATACCAATATACAAACTAGAAAAGGTGTAACAGCATTGATGTATAGCACCTGTAGCAGTAAAATATTTCAAATGCTACTAAGGTCTGGTGCTGATATCAGTATAGTTACTAAATACAGTTTAACAGCAATGCAGTATGCAAGCATTGCTGGCAATGCAAAGGTAATTGAATTTATGCTAAAGGATTCAGATTTGCTTTATGTTCGAGATAAAGGTGGACTAACACCTCTTCATGCAGCTAGCTATTATGGCCATGTTGCAGCTGTGGAAAAAATTCTTTGTTATCAAAAAGACTTGGACATTCAAGAAAATTCAGGCTGGACTGCGCTTATGGAAGCCAGTGTAATGGGTCATATAGCTGTTGTGGAGCGATTACTACAAGCAGGTGCTAATCCTATGATCCAAAATAGCAAAGGATGGAATGCACTCATGCTGGCCAGTAGGGAGGGCTACACTGGAATAGCTGAAAGGTTACTGAAGACTGCAGTAGATATTAATGCTCAAAGTGACAGGGGAACATCAGCTCTAATGGCTGCATGTGAGTTTGGCAAGACAAAAATTGTAGAATTACTTATCAAAGCAGATGCAGATTTGAACATTCGTGACACTGAAGGGCGTAATGCTTTTTTAATAGCTGGGGAATATGGTCACACTGACGTCACTGAAGTATTCCTTAAAATTGCTGATGAAAAGGACATCAATATTGATTTATCGTGATAGTACAATTATTTTGTCATTTTAATTGATTTTGTCAATTTCGTAGTGTAACATTCATTATTGTAATTAATAATTTTAAATGACTCTATTATTTTGATTGTGACAGCAATGGCAGTATTTCATGTATCCCCATGGTGCACAGGTGAATATTGTAAAATCCAATTGCAGATTAAACCTAACTCTATGGACTTTATCATTACGTATTAGTCAAGTGGTCTAGAGACACACATACTCTTCACCTGTTTTTGCTGCATTAGTATAGTTGCAGCAGTCTTTCAGCTAATCAAAACACTTAAATTGGCTATTGTATCACTCATGCAGAAACATGAATGGATGAGACAGAGCTTTTTAATGTGGCTCATGGAACTTGGTTTTCAACAATAAATGTTACGCAGATGGAGATTATGGTGAAATTCCTGAAGGGACTTGGAAGGGGGGGGGGGGGCAATGAGGGTTTTTAGTTTCTTAACAGTTGGAGCAGGATAGCATGAGATAGCTATAGGGTTGTAGGACTTCAGTGTGTGCATGCTATCTAGCCTCTGTATATTATATTATATTAGTATAGTTTCATGATAAGTGTTCCCACTAATAGCCAAATAACACAAGATTCTAGGCAACATGCAGTTTTATTGAATCCCAGATTGCTTACTGCACAGCCTGTTGAGGTGCTCATTATGTGTTGGCTATAGGCCTTGGCCTATTATGCTGGCGTAATTTTTAGAGTAAGAGGTAGAGTAAAGCATCAAAAATATAGTTCCGGAATCATGGGTGTGAAACATAGAGAATATTAGGAATAAACAGAAAAAAACAGTTCTGGTTGTAGTTCATCACAGAATTTAATTGATTATACTCATTAATTGGCAATGAAACAGTCATGCATGTTTGTTTTTGTTTGTTCTTTTTTATTTAGTGATAGGTAACTAAGTCTAATAGGGGAAAAAAAATCAGGAATGCTAGCTTTCATATGTCCTTAAATAAACTTATATTTTGATTTAATGCCTAAAATATTAAACTGAGAATAGGTGAGGCTGAGAAGCATAATAGGATTAATCAAGAAATGCTGATTAGAATAATTATAGGTAAAAGCAAAGCCTCAGCCCTAGTGTTGGCGGCGGGTACTGCCAGAGGTTGGGCTTGTTGTATTCTTTATTAATTTTGACTGATTGTTTATTATTTGGCTCGGTTTTGGGAACTGTTTTATATCCAATTTGTTTACCCACACCATTGCCTAGTATACTTTGTGTTTCAATACCTTGCATTTCACACATGCAGCAAGCAGCTATACGTTGCTCAGAGCAAACAGCTTCGCATGCTTGACATCCAAACAACAACTATAGTGAATATTCATTGCTGTATCAGTGATTTACCTTTGTGTAACCTATGAAATAATTTCAAAAATGCTTGTCTCAAAAAAGTATACACATGCATAAGGAAAGATCATGCTGTTCATATCAGCCTGATGCACGGACTGCTCCTCATAAGAATGGTATATGCATTTGTACACAGACCACACACAGGGATTATTGATGGTTTTGATTAGTTGCTGATTATATGCTGCTTTACTATTTCACGTTTACCAAATCAAGAGTCATTTTAGGTATGCAAATCAGTATTGGGCTTATTTTGGTTAGCATAATATTCATAATTCGACCTTATAAGAAGTTAATTCATTTGTGTACACATCTGAGTTTTTTAGGTACTTTAATTGCAATTAGTGCCACGATTAGGATTCGAACAAAGATCTCTCATGTTATTAATTTCAATCTACACCTTCTGGTTATCGATAATGTGGTTGTTACAGTAGGGTACTAAATTCTATGGCTTAAAAGGAAAATAAACGTTTGCTGGCAAAAACTTCAAAGGAAAAAGGCTAATCAAACATTCAAGATTAACAGAGAGGAAGATACTGATCTAAACATTGGTGATGTGTTAGCTGACAGGGTTATTAACCCTTCAGAGTGTATTGAGTACCAGGATGATGTCTGGTCTATAGTGTACTGTGTGTGTGCCATTTGTCTAGTTAATTAATATTTTATATACTATGACTGATTTATAGTTAGTATAATATGCTATAATAATTAATTTAGTGTAATGTTATAATTATGCCATTACTTTAGTTATAAAAATTGTTCAGATTATTTATAAATCAGGTTTGTAAACAAATTAAAAAATACACAAAACAATCACTCCTGATGTTTCTATTATGATCAAAATATCAAAGCTCATAAGTTTGTGTATCTGTGTGTGTATTTATTTGCTTGCTTGCATTCTGTGTGCCTGGTGTAAGATCTGAATTTTGCTTATGGTATTTTATCCGGTGCAGCACAGTTGGGGTGGGTGCCAGCAGAAGGGAGAGAAGTCAAAGCCCATGAACTCATCTAACTTTAAATTATTAGTGCAAGAACACAAAGCATATACCTTTGGTATGATATATACATATTGTACTGAGCTTGACATCTCAACAAGCGCTTGGTATTGATGAAATTGTGAACTAGGTACTGAAATCATACTGTGTACAAGCTCGATATTAGTCAGTACTGGATCGGCACAAATCACTACACATGGCCTATGACCCAATTGCAAGTACACGTGCATGCATGCCCTATTGCCCTAATTATATACACATACCCTAACTAATACTTATTGCAGCATGGTGTGTAGGTGATCGACTTGAAAGGAACTGACTAGCATGCAAACAGCAAAGTAGCTACAGCTGATATTACTAGCCATATGCGTGATAACTAAGAGGTCACACATCAGCATATACGTGCCCTCTTTAATTATGCAACTAATGCTATAGTTTGTACCTTTTATATATTATTTTACACAAATCATCGTTATGCTGGGTTAAAAGAAAAACATGATAATTTAAAGTAAATGTATAATGAAAGTACAAGGAAATGTTCTAAAGAATTTAATTGGATTTAGAATATTGGGCTTTCACTAATATAAAATACAGTTCTAGGAACAACTACAAAATATTTTACATAACAGATCCTTAAATTCTCTAATTAACCTCAAGGTCATAATAATAGAGTATTGGAAAGTCCATGTACATGTAGTTTCACACTGCTGCAAACTTAACCTTTGATGATCTTGTTAAGTAAAGTGCATATATTCAAAGCTATTCAAAGTAACTATACATGTAGAGACCATATAAGCTGGGTGAATAAGAGAGTACAGCTGCATTGTTTATGGTTTTAGTTAGAGTTGTACATAATGTAGGTGTCTACATGTAGAGAAACATATAATATGTCTGTAGCACTATGCATACTATGTCTGCACAAGTGCCACTTTATTAGTTTATAGTTTACTATACCGATTAATTTTTGCATCAACACATATTATTGTTTTTGATTCAATGTCCAGTATAGTAATTCCCCTTTGCGACGTTATGGCAGAATATAGTGTAAAAAATAATGCCATACGCTATATATAAGCAAATAAAATGCATGTACAAAATGAAAAGGGTTTCGTTCCTTATATTTCTTTTCTTCTGTTTGATGGTGGCACAGCCGGGGAGTGGAAGATCATGGAAGCACATCATCGTAGTTGAAAGTAGGACCGGTTCATGTCTGCGACAGGACAATGAATCCAACATTACCGGTGCTGATATTAACACGGCTCTCAAAATAGTGCAGACTCCAAACACATCAATACTGATTGAGGTTAGTCCTGGTAACCATACTCTAAAGTACGGAGATAACAATCACATTACCCACAAGACCAACCTCACCATTAGTGGCAGTGGTATGATGGAAACAATTGTCAACTGTGAACCATTAGCTGGTCTTTATATTAGTTACTCCAGTGATATAACCATTGATGGAATAATGTTCAACAACTGTGGATATAGATTGGACTCAGTTTCACAGCCTGCTTCAGTGACAATCCAATCGTGTTCCAATATTTCATTAATTAGTGTAACCATTCCCAAGTCCAATGGCTCTGGAATATTTCTCTATGATTCATCAGGTAATGTTATTGTAAACAATGTTACCATCACTAATGGGAGAGGAACAATATCAATGATTGGAGGGGGATCGGTAATCGAAGATGAGCAAAATTATGAAGCATACTATCATATTCTTAGATCAAACGTCTCCGGTAATGATTATTCAATAATACATGCTGTTCATAGTGATGTATTGATATATGGAGCGGCTGTAACAATCATTAACCTACCATTCCATGGAGTATATATTCATTCCTGTGATATACAACAGAGCACTGTTTATCTACAACTATAACCGAAATGAGCAATACCTCGCTCTCAGTGAATCACTGATGGTAATGAATTGGAATTATAGTATTGTAGTGACAGTGAACTCAAATATACACATTAATCTTCATGATGTTGACGTCAGGGACACTTTCTTTCTTAATCAACAAAGAGTGGTACGCAATTCTGCTGAGTGTGCTATAAATACCAAGTCCAGCACTGAAATGTCCTGTACCAGTGGGTACGGCACATGTAAGTTTCCGGTAATTCAATTTCAGTCTTCCTGTAATGTCACTAACAAGCCTTTTATAATTTCTCCTGGAACCTGTTCGAATGATCCAAGTCTGGACCTCACTGGCCATTGCCCTGTTCCTTATTCTAGTGATTTTAGTTCAGGATCATGTTATGATAATCATGATGGCCCATTGTGTGGAGGTTGCCTACCAAATCACAGTGTAGCTATAAACTCGCCTTATCTGTCTTGTACTCAGTGTAATGACACTAGTACAGTTATTAGAGGATGGGCACTATTAGTAGTATTGGAGTTTATACCAGTAACTGTTATGGTAGCTGTAATAGCTCTATTTAATGTCAACTTTAACCAAGGATCTCTGAAGTCATATGTCTTCTTTTGTCAGATAATATCAATACCATTTCCATCAGTGAGTTATCCATCATCGTTTGTTACAGCATATAATTATCGTATACGTTTTATAACATTTTTTTTACTACCACTCAGCATATGGAATCTGGGTTTTATAAATTATCCTTCATGCAATTATTTTTCAGAGTCATGCATAAGTGAAAATCCAGGAATATGCATATCCCAGAATACTACAGCATTAGGAGCCATTTCTTTCTGGTATTTGATTGCATTTTACCCAATCCTCTTGCTGGTTCTTGTATATTGCTGTCTCATTGCCTATAATAGAGGTAATAGGCTTGCTGAATTTGTTATTAAACCGATTCATCGTTCCTTGGCTCGGTTTTGGCGATTGTTTGATATCCAACCTTCGTTTACCCACACCATTGCCTCAGTGTATACCTTATGCTTCACACAAGTAGCGGCAACGTCTCTCAAACTGCTTGATGCGACATCATACAATGATCACAGTGTATTTTATTACGATGGTTCCCAGAGGTATTTCCATGGTTGGCATGGTGCTGCTGGCATGGTACTCTAGCACTGATAGTGTTAATAGTATTCATTATTGTACCAGTGGTTTATCTTTTTGTGTTTCCTTTTATGTGGTTTCAAAAATGTCTGATTATGCTGCTTTACTATTTCACGTATACCAAATCAAGAGTCATTTTAGGTATGCAAATCGGTATTGGACTTATTTTGGTTATAATGATATTCATAATTTGACCTTATAAGAAGTTAATTCATTTGTTCACACATCTGATATTTTTGAGCTCTTTAATTGCAATGAGCATCCTTTTTTTAGCATTTAAATGAAAATCCATTGTCATTTTTTTTTTCAATCTATTCTACCTCTGGGATTGTGATAGAAGCATATGTGGTTGTTGCAGTAGGGTATTGTGTTATATGGCTTAAAAAGAAATCAAACATTTGCTTGCAAAAGCTTCCAAGGTAAAAGTCTAATAGAGCATTTGAGATCAACAAAAAAAAAAAGAGGAAGATACTAACCTTGACACAGGTGATGTGTTAGCTGACAGGGTTATTAACCCTTCAGAGTATATTGAGTACCAGGATGATATATCTAGTTTATAGTTAGTGTACTGTGTGTGTGCCATTAATTTATATTTGATTAACATTTAAATATCCCTGATATAGTTAGTGCATACTATTATTAGTATTTGTGTAATGTCATAATTATGCTTTTATTTTAGTTATAAAAGTAATTGTTCGGGTTATTTTTAAATCGAATTTGTGAACAAATAAAAAAAAATACGCAAAATTATATGTCTTGTCATGATATGACATGCCTAAACTAATGTTTGTGTATCCTGTGTGTATAATTATTTGTTTGCTTGTATTCTGTTTACCAGGTGCATGATCAAACTTTGCTTATGGTGTTCCAAATTCAGCATGCTCGGTGCAGCACAGTGGGGGGGGGGGGAGGGAGAAAGGGGGGAAGGTGCCAAGCCCACTCAACTGAATTTCGGAGTAAAATTGAATCATTAGTGCAATTGTATACCTATGATAGTGTACTGAGCTTCAGATTTTAAAGGAAGTTGGGATGGAATCCTGAATTAAGTACTGAAATCATACTGTGTACAAATTCAATATTAGTGTTGGATTATAGGAGTAAATCAATACACATGCCCTCTGCCCATCACCCTATAATTACATATACCCTATCAGCCTATAATTACACATACCCTAACCAATAATTGTTGCAAGCATGGTATGTAGGTATCTTCAAAGGGAAAGGACCACATACTGAGTACGCAATATACAGCAAAGTAGCTAAACTTAATGTTGACTGGTCATACTTCAGTGACCAATGTGGTCACATGCATGTGCCCTTATTAACAAAATTATATTATAATCTAGTTAAGGTGTATGTATGAGGAAAGTACAAGGAAATGTTTTCAATAATTGAATTTGGAGAATTGGACTTCAATTCCATTATGAAACACAGTTCCAGGAACAATTCTAGTTAAAAGTGAATTATATTCAAAGCTCTTCAAGTAATTGCATTATGTAGCAGAGAGACCAAGGCTATACAGCTGTATAGCTTGTGGTTTTAGTTAAAGTATGTTCACGTTGAGTTGAGGATTTGCTCATTAGTATTTATTGGTAATTATTGTGCAATAATTCATCATTCATAATGTATTAAACACGAAAGTGCGTGTGTGATGCGTTGCAATAATTAATGAATTTTAGATGAACGTCTAATGAGCAAATCCTCAACTCAATGTAAATGGACTTCAGTAGTACATAATGTAGACATAAAAACATATACCACTGCGCAATACGCCTGTAATATTAAGCATAACATTTTATGTTATTAATGATAGCTAATTTTTTTCCGGTTATTAAGGTACATAAGGGAATTTTTACACTGTGCATTTCAAATTATGCGTAATTAAGTTAGATATTGTTTGTTGATACAGCACAATAATTCAGTGATCGCGGCAGTAATTGCTATGAGGCATGCATAGTGTGATAGATTATTAATCAAACCATAATTAAAACCACCCGCACTCTGAGAATAAGATGGATACTCTGCATGTTTTGTATTGTAGTATACCGAGTTTAAGATAAGTTGACCACAGGCCTAAAAACTTAAACACTTTAATTGAAATTACTGTACTCACACTCTACATACACACACACATTAAAGTACCAAACTTCTCAACTATACTATACTCTATCTACACAAGTCTGTTATAGAATATTTTTTAGTTATTCCTGGAATTATGTAAATGGAAGTCCAATACTCCAAATTTAAATAATTATTCAGAACATTTCCTTGTACTTTCCTCATACATGCACTTTGACTATAATTTTTATCATGTTTGTCTATTTCTAATAATTTGTGTAAAGTAACAAAAAAAATGTACACACTATTATATGTAGTTGTATAATAAGGGCATGTGTGTGGGCCACATTACTGCGTGTCTAGTGAATATAAACAGTAGCTACTTTTATTATATTGCATGGTCAATTCCTTTGAAGTCACCTACAGACCATGCTGCAATAAGTATTAGGTCAGGGTATGTGTAATTACAGGCCAATAGGGCACGTGTACTTAGGTTCATAGGTCATATGTATTGATTTGCTACCGATCCAGTACTGACTAATATTGCAATTGTACACTATGTTTTCAGTATTCAATTCAGGATTCTGTCGCTTGTTGAGATGTTATAAGGTCAGTACAATACAAATATAGCATACCAAAGGTATATGCTTTGTGTACAATTGCACTAATATACTCAAGAGACTACAGGTTGTACTGTTATGAGATACACTTTAAAGCTACACGTGTTTTTTTTTCTCAGTTATATAGTGGATATATGGCATCATAATATATGCTATATTCTGCCACAACGTAGCAAAGGAGAATTACTGTTATTCCAATTAAGACATTAAGTCACAAACCAAATGTGCCAATGAAAAAGGAGCTTAACAACTAAAAAAAGTGATTTTTTTGTAGCAGATGTAGTGACATGTGTACTGGATACACATCATAAAAAAAGCTTGTATTCTGTACATAGCAATTTGATGACGATGCTGTTAAAATCAGATAGAGTATAGTATAGTTGAGAAGTTTGGTACTTTAATGTGTGTGTGTATGTAGAGTGTGAGTACTGTAATTTCAATTGAAGTGTTCAAGTTTTTAGGCCTGGTCAACTTATTTTAAACTCAGTACACTACGATAGAAAGCATGCAGAGTATGCATCTTATCCGCAGAGTGCGGGTGGTTTTATTTATGGTTTGATTAATATATCTATCACACTACGCATGCCTCATAGCAATTACTGCCACGATCACTGAATTATTGTGCTATATCAACAAACAAATTCCAACTTAATTACATATAATTTGAAATGCACAGTGTAAAAATTCCCTTATGTACCTTAATAGCCGGAAAAAAACAATTAGCTATCATTATTAACATAAAACTAAAAATAGCCCTAGCTATCGCATGAATATCATGCATACGACCATCCACAAATATATAAGGAATGCATGCTAGAAGTGTATCTCACATACATCTATGCATACTATCTACTACCTCTGAGTGCAACTATACAAGATGAAAAGAGTTATCTTATTTTTGTTTCTTTTCCCTAGCTTGATCCTAAAGCAAGGGAGTGCAGGGCAATGGAAGCACATTATCACAATTCAAGAAAATAACAATTCTTGCCTACGACAACACAATGAATCTAATATTACCTGTGCTGATATTAACACCGCTCTCAAAGCAGTACAGACTCTAAACACATCAATACTGATTGAGGTTAGTCCTGGTAACCATACTCTAAAGTACGGAGATAACAATCACATTACCCACAAGACCAGCCTCACCATTACTGGCAGTGGTATGATGGAAACAATTGTCAACTGTGAACCATTAGCTGGTCTTTATATTAGTTACTCCAGTGATATAACCATTGATGGAATAATGTTCAACAACTGTGGATATAGATTGGACTCAGTTTCACAGCCTGCTTCAGTGACAATCCAGTTGTCTTCCAATATTTTATTAAATAGTGTAACCATTTCCAAGTCCAACGGCTCTGGAATAGTTCTAGATGATTCATTAGGTAATGTTATTGTTGACAATGTTACCATCATTAATGGGAGAGGAACAATACCAATGATTGGAGGGGGATTGGTAATCATAGATCAACAAAATGAAGCCTACTATTATGTTTCCGGATCAAATATCTCTGGTAATGATTACTATGGAGCGGCTGTAACAATCATTAACCTACCATTCCATGGAATATATATTGACGCTTGTGATATACATAATAACAACAGAGCACTGTTTGTCAATAACAATCCTTCTCACAGTGGAGGAATCCTTACCGTGAGTGAATCAGTGATGGAAATGAACTGGAATTATAGTGTTGTAGTGACGGCGAACTCAGCCATACGAATTAATCTTGACGATGTTGACATCAATGACACATTCATCATTGATCAACAAAGAAAAGTTCACAAACCTTCTGCTTGTGCTTTGTTTACTGAGTCATATGCAAAAACGTCCTGTGGACTAGGTACATGTAATTTTCCATCATTTTCGTTACGATCTTCATGTAATGTCACCGAATTGCCTCTTCTATATTTACCAGGAACATGTTCAAATGATCTCAATGTGAAGTTTGATGGCCATTGCCCTGTTCCATATTCTACTGAAGCTAGCCCAGGATGTTGGGATAATCATGATGGCCCATTGTGTGGAGGTTGCCTACCAAATCACAGTGTAGCTATTAATTCACCTCACCTGTCTTGTTCTCTGTGTAATGACACTAATACAGTTATTAGAGGATGGGCACTATTAGTGGTATTCGAGTTTATACCAGTAACTGTTATGGTAGCTTTAATAGCTCTACTGAATGTCAACCTTAACCAAGGATCACTCAAGTCATTTATCTTCTTCTGTCAGATAATATCAATACCATTTCCATCAGTGAGTTATCCATCATGGTTTGTGACAGGGTATAATTATGATGTACGCTATAGAAACTTTATCCTACTACCACTCAGCATATGGAATCTGGGTTTTATAAATTATCCTTCATGTAACGAGTATTTTGAATCATGCAGCAGTGAAAATTTAGTAATATGCATATCCCAGAATACCACGGCATTAGGAGCCATTTCTTTCTGGTATTTAATTGCGTTTTATCCACTCTTGTTGCTGGTTCTCATATATTGCTCTCTCAATGCCTATAATAGAGGTAATAGACTCGCTGTATTTTTTATCAGACCAATTCATCGTTTCTCAGCTCGGTTTTGGCGACTGTTAGAGATCCAACCTTCGTTTACCCACACCATTGCCTCAGTGTATACCTTATGCTTCACACAACTAGCAGCAACATCTCTCAAATTGCTTCATGCGACATCATACTATGATCACAGCGTATTTTATTACGATGGTTCCCAGAGGTATTTCCATGGTCGGCATGGTGCTGCTGGTACTCTAGCACTGATAGTGTTAATAGTGTTCATTATTGTACCAGTGGTTTATCTTTTTGTGTATCCTTTCAAGTGGTTTCAAAAATGTCTCAATAAACTACACATAAGGAAGGACCTGTTGATGTCAGTTACTGATGCATTCAATGCTCCTTATAAGAATGGTATACAGACCTCACGCAGGGATTATCGATGGTTTGCTAGTTTTAGTTATACTTTTCAGCTGTTAATTATGATGCTTTACTATTTGACTTACAATAATTCAAAAATCATTCTTGGCCTGGAAATTGGTATTGGACTTATTTCGATTATAGTTTTATTTGTGGTTCGACCATACAAGAGGAGAATTCACCTATTCACAGAATTGATTATTTTGGGTAGTTTAGTTGTGATTAGCACACTGTTTTTTATTTTTGCGTTTCAACAATCCACTAGTGGGGTATCCATTTATTTTGCAGCCCTGACTACTTCACTGTTTGTAATAGCACTGTACATGGTTGTTGCAGTAGGGTATTGCGTTCTGTGGCTTACAAGGAAAATAAACATTTGCTTAATAAAATTAGAGCTTCTAAAGAAAGCAGGGAATCAAGTGGCATCCAACAAAGAGGAAATTGACAAAGACACTGATGTATTTGCTGACAGGGTTCTTAACCCTTTGGAGTATAAATAAGTATATCACAATAATCCATCTCAAGTTTAATTGGACACATTAATTTTATTTTAGTTTTAGCTACCAATATAATTTAGCTGCATAATTATACTGCATGTAATTAATTCTTTATTATGGGACTGAACTTGTAAGACAAAAGAATGTTATGTTTTTATTAATTTAGCATAATTGCAATAAAAAGCATTAAACATACATGTACAATGTAGTATGATACAGATAACTTAAAATGCCATATTAAATATTGAAAAAATAATAATAATTAAGGAATTTAATATGATAATAATAATATGACTTTGATCTATTATACAATTTACATGGAGGAATAAAAATAATAATATATTCTTTCTTACAACGGAATAAAATCAGGCACTGAAACAGAGAAGACAATCGCTCAATTATTCATTGTGTGTGATACATCTACAATATTCTGTACCTTGATTTGTTTGAAGGGGAATGAAATCCAACCGAATAGGGGTAATTAGTTGAGTGGGTGAGGTAATGGTTGGTGGTCTATCAAGCGTATTTGAATTGTTCAACTTTCTTCGAATCCTTTTAAACATGAATGGTTCTTTAACTGGTTCTATAGACTGGGGAACAGTGACAAAATATGGCATAAATACAAGTAATTAGTGAGATGTACAGTCTGGAGGGTTGCCAATGGCTAATAAGGCATTTTGAGTTAATAAGAGTAGAACATACTATCTAGACAGAGTTGAGAAAACTGCTTATAATAAAATTAATGTAGATATTCATCTAAAAAATTATCAAATATGCCCACACACTCTTCTGTTCTTCTGAATGATAATTACATGTATTGCGCAATTAATGTCAATGAATGTTAATGACTAATAATGAGCGAATCTTCGCTTTAAAGTGAGTAGACATTAAGACACAAGACATAGTGTCTATGTAAAGAACAGTAATTGTAAAACCACTCTAACTATCACTACTAGATCTAACTCGCTTTAGCTATTAAGGAAGATTAGTCTGTAAGGCTGGTGAAATTCTCATCAAAATGTGCAAGGATCTTAAATTTTTGCATTCAGCTGAGGAAGATGCTGTATTTGCAACATTTCGTGAACATGTGTTCATTTTACATCATGAAAGTGCAAAAATACATGTACTATCAATTATCATAATACATGCATGCATACATTGTAACACGAATTGGTGATACATGATACGTATATACACGTACATGTACATATATATATGAGTATATAAGTTTTGTACATTATGTGATTTAAATTAAACTTTAAAAATGTACATGTACATAATACATATAATTATGTACTATAACTTACTTCTACACTCTGATCACTGCTTTGGTTTGCCTTTTCTTTCTGTCGTTTCCTAACATGCATCAAAGGACACCTTGATCCTTTTCGGCAGTATCCATCTCTAGAGTACTCCAAACATCTCAAATCATGTCTCTTTTTGCACTAAAAATAACATGATGTCAAATACAGAGAGATATACTGTACATACATATGTATAGGTGCTCTTTATATGTATTTACTTTGTCAGCTAAAGGACAAAAGCCTTTTACGAAATCCTGGCATATCTCAGCATCCGGTCCCAGGTTAACATGAAGGTATGGACAATTATCTCGTGTACATAAACCTTGTAGAAAAAATGCACAAACCGGCATCTGAAAAAAGCAAAGCTGAGTCATATTACACAACAGTACATTCTGTACATGTACAGTATAGTACAAAAAAAAGCTAAGTACATGTTGCTGCTGACTTACATGTAGGTAATTAACATACTCTAATGTGTAAATACTCAGCAGTAGTGCAGATAAACTACATTCAGGTAGCAAGATTCTTTACCTCTTGTATTCCACTCTCAATTTTTACTATAATAACCATGTTTTTGTAACAGGAGGGTCATTGTGTAAACCTTTGAAATACACAGTACCATTATACTGATAGTATAAGGCAAAAGTACCCTATGGCATTACTCTTCCTTACTGCCACGTACTCTACCTCAGAAGTACTTGTACTTACATGTACATCTACGTGTGTACATGTAGAAGCTAACTACTTTACACTACTCCAACCTACTTAGCTTTTATTCAGCACTATACTGCTTCTCACACACTCAACTAATTACCCGTATTTCAAACAATATCTGCTAAAAATAAACATTAAAATGTGTGATTTAGAATAGCATTTACATGTACACATATCAGTAAGGTATTTTAAATACTGCTACGTTACATACAAACTTAAAGTAATTAACATGCAGTCAATAATTATGACACTACTGAAATTTATCATCATTGACGATGGAATAGACTCTTAGTTTACTGAAAAGTCGCGAATTTAGATGGACACTTGAGGACAAATGTAGCAGTATAAACCAGGATTGTACAGTATGCCATGTATATTGCTGTAGACATTTTCAGTCTATAATTCACTGCATATTTTATTATGGGAATATGGGATATTACAAATTCAAAGTTCAAGGGGTAGTCTATTTAAGAATGTATAACTTGCATGTATATACAGTACAACTTCTGATAGTGGACACTCCAAGATAGGGACATAGTATAATAAACCCCTCAACAAAGGACACTTGTCAGTGTTCCAAATAGACTTGTCTAATACATTTTGACCTCTGAGAAGAGGACAATCTCTCTATATAGGACAAAGCACTTCAATTTATATAGCGTCCCACAGTGTCCTTTATTCGAAGGTTACACTGTTCATGTACACTGTACATGTACATGTAGCTCAGTATTACCTTTTCTTTTGCCACATTATGTGAAAATGGACAAGAACCATCGATTTTATTGCATGATCCACGAAGAAATCTATATTAATGGGTATTTATTGCTATAAACAGTAAATGTACCGGGAAACTTTACTTATTACAAACAGCAACTCTCTTAGGATCATGGATATACGAACATTTATTACCACGGTTACAATGACCTACAGTATATGCCAATGAATATATAAGGAACATGTACATTTATGTGAAGTGAACAATGCCCATTCCACTGACAAAATGATTTACCAAATCTATTGTAGAAGATACAGTAGTGATTTCTTTCAGCAGTGAATTTTTTTGACCACCTCAGATTTGATCTTGGACTAACAACTGATCTACAGTATTAATGTTATATGGCATCACAATAGCCCTCTACTATATGCATTGCATACTTTGCAAGTGATGTCTTTAGCTTTGAGCAAGAAGAGGAGTCTATTCTTGATCGCTTAGGGAAATGGGCAAACCCTACATTGTAAGAATAAAAGTGATTTACATGTAGTTTAAAAAAAGTAAAAAAAAGGAAAATAAAAACAATCGAACTAAAATACTATGTTGATGCCACAGGGGACTGTATGATTTCACATACACAAATAAGAGCAGGTATTGTGAGCTGGGTTTGTTGAACAACAGTTTGCTATGAAAGATTATCCAAAATATTGAAACAGCTTACAGACAAATATACTACATGAATATCGACTTAGAGTGTGGTAGCAACCACAAACACAATTACCACAAGCTCTACATACCAGAATTGATATTCAGTTTTCTAGACGATTTCCCACCAGTGCGTGAGTAGCGAGCAGCTCCATTATACAGAGTACGACTCTGTTTTGTCTTTATTTGAATACTGGAACAAGGTACTTGAACATTTGAACTTTTTTCTGGTCCACTTGTACTACCATGTCCTACGCTGTTAGGGATCCAAATTTTGTGTTTACACTTCCTCTTACGCTTTCCTTTGAAGCCATGAACAGGTTCTGTGGTCTGCTTGACATGCTGGTTGTTGACAAAAGAGTATCGTGTGCTCCTATTATGCTTGTACTGAAGTCGTCTGCATGCATCCACAGATGATGGAGACTTATTATATAGGATTACCAAGACACAGCATGTACACATACCGTTTGAAAAATGTTGGAGCGTTTTCATTGGATCTAGACTTCGGTAGTCGTAACTATAGTATACAAGTAATCTACTGACTAACAAATATGCATAAATATTCTACGTACATGTATAAGGGAACATTGTTGATTTTTATATGCATGTACGCAAAACTATGTTACATGTAATCAGATATCCAATTCACACCTACACTTCTTCATGTACAGTGTATGCACATACAATATAGGGTTTGCTTTTTCATATATACCATTCGATATTTTTCAAGAATCACTGAAGATGAAGTTGAATTGGTCCTGTTTCTAAATCTCTTTCGACACAATACTATCAAAAGAAAATGAACAAACAGAACGAAGACATAATTATTATGGAGATATAAGACAGTTTATACTATTAGTGCACCTAAAAATATAGCTTAATTTCTCAACTTTAGGCAATAGCTAGCTTTTTGGAAAGACATGCATACATTGCATCAAGTTCAACAAAATTAATGTGCATATAACAACATAACACAAGCCAGAAAAAAGTAATATAATATTATACATGTATATCTACAGAACATAGGATGTATATGTGCTAGCTGTATGTCCAAAAAAAAAAGCTCTAAGTCTAAATTAATGCAGTGTCTTTATGGGTACATGCATGCATAATACCTATAGGTATGTACATGATTTTATTCATACATGTAATTATGTAAAAGTCTTGTATAATTACACTTTAAAAAATTTCTTTACCTTGATTAGGTGAGTGTCTACAGTCCTTTTTGTTCCAAACATATGCAACTCTTCTATTAACAGGGACTACCTGTGATTTTCTCGAGCTTCTATTTCTATTATAGAATATATAATATAATTATGTACATAGTATTATACAAAGCAAACTGAACATATGTATATGTACAGTACGTATAATGATGTTCATTGCTCATACAAACACTGACTGCATCTAAAGGTACATGTACAAGCAACCAAGTAAGAGGAGCACTCAGTACCACATTTGTAGAGTACTAGTAATAACCCCAATAATGCTGTCAGTGGGACTACAGGTTAGACTACATGTACAATTATAACAGATCGGAATCCTATGCTTTAAAATACATGCACAGTAATGTTTATAATCAGCCATTTCCACAGTGCCCCAAGTGCATACATGTACATGTAATAAATAGACTGGCTAAATACTTTACAGCTTCACACAGACATATACTTACTCTTCCTGAGACGAAGAGGTTGATGCTTTGGAATTGGATCTTGATGTAATTACAGATGATGTTCCTTTACCATTGTCGGTGGACTGCAGTGCTTGAATGGCTTTATGCGCATCTATTAACCCTGTGGAATATACAGATTACCAAATCCCACTCGTATCCCTGCTTTTATGTTACGACGCTGTGTTTCCCTGTCCTTTTTTATGTTTAAAAATGAACATTACTCCCCGGTGTCTAGAAATAGGTGGTTCTGAATAGCTGTGGTTACACAATCATGACTCCAGAATATTTCATAAAAAGGTACATGATGTTGACAATCATTGATATTCAAAACAAACCTTGACTCAGGAAGAAAGTCTTCCTCAAGGAAAGTCTTCATTAAGAAACAAACAATGCGAACATTTATTGGTATCCGAAAATAGGAGCCAACTACCTGTTCCTATTCTGCTCTTTTTTTAAAAACTTACTGTCTTTAAATGGCATGGCCATAATCTTTAATGTAGCAAAACTGCTTACAAGGTAACAAGTAACAAGAAATTTAATGCCTCATTTTGTTGCAGAAAGAATTATGCGCCTTTTTTATTAGGTTGTGTCTACTGCCCCGGCAAAAGCCTATACTTTGTAATATATAGTGTAGGATAGTGGGTGGGGTTAGGGTTAGTATAAGCTACACACGACTAAAGTATTGTTTAATGGGAGAATAAGCTAAAATATGCAAGTCCCGTTGCCAGGACAGGAGACACAGCCTTTTTATTACTATGTATTCAGCCTCCATAGCAACTACACAGAGCAACATGATACGAATATGGATACATTATAAATCATTAAACATACATATAACGGGAATTGACTGCCACATTTTAAGTAACACGCATTGTAATACTAAGATCGGACTACCTATTTATTACTACTACACAAAATACTTCATAGCCAACAAAATAGATTCTTATACGAGGCTTATCTCAATAACCCGACTGACGTCTTATAAATATCTGATCTGTCTAATACTTACTCGTAAGGTAGGTGATTTCCTTGCGAAGCTTTTCCTCTTTTATATGTTCGACTCCTCCTTCCATTGTACTAACTCGCTGAAACTTATGTTTACTTACGAACTACCATAACTCCTCTTACAAGCATAGATATTATGTTACAAGTTAAACGCTTTCAAATTCTCACTCGATTCTCAACAATCTCAGTGTTGACTCCACCCTATAGGCGGGGCAGGGGGTGGAGAGAGTTAGGATTTATTTTTTCCGGTGGACTGCGGTAGTTGTCTAGTAGACTAGCACACGTGTTTCAAGTGTACGTGTGCGTACTGTGTGTCTCGGTTGCTGTAGAGTGCTAGGGTGTATTTGTGAGAATGCCGTACGCTAATAACCCAACGATTCGAGTTTATGAAGTTACTGACGAAAAAGTCAAGTTTACGATCGAAAATACTGATCTAAGGTAGAGGGAGACTTATAGGTAGGGTGGGTGTGGTCAGTGAAGCGATATGGGTATCGGATCTAGTCTACCCTCAAAATTTTAAATTTATGCATGCAGAGGTAGAATGGAAAAGTACGTCAGAGTAATTAAGCCTATATTTGTTTATATCTTGTATGAAATTTTCTGTAGCCTGAAAGTAAACAAGATGGTATTACCATTATGCTTTACTATTATACAGTGTTCCCTAGAATGCCAGTTAAATAGGGTGGGTTGCAGTCGTTTTGTTAAATGATCAAAAGAAAGTGGGTGTGGTTATGACTACATCATAGTGAAGGAAAAGTTCTAATAGTGTGGGAGAGTACCGTATTTATTCTTAAAAGTCAGGATTTCAAATTCATAAAATAAATATTTAGACTAAACAATATAGCTTACCTCCAAAAAATCGTTTCTTCTGCTTATAGAATTAAATTCATTAAACATGCAAATTCGTCTGCTAATTTTGGCAAAACAATTATTAGGCCATGTGTTTTAACAATTTTACCTCTAATAATTCATTAATAAATATGTTATGGTTGCATCTAAGTAGCCGAAAGTTTAGAATAAATTAGTAGGCGTATTATGGGTAGCATATAATTATATTATTAGAAATGTGTGTTACACTGCTGTGAATTATGTTTAAATGGCTACTGCCTTGCATATCATAAATGTATTACTAATCTGTTTAATTTATTAAAAAAAAAATTTCTGTTAGTGTAGCAAATTCCTTAAGACGAATTATGATAGCTGAAGTTCCAACGATTGGTAAGGATTTGATAACTTTTATTTCCTTCGTTCGAGTTATTATCTTTACTTATTTGCTAAATGTGACATGTTGCTAAGGGTAGTATTGATGTGGTGGGATATCAGATTAATTATTTTGTTAGTTGTGAATATTAGTGCCGTTTATTGGGAAAATTTGGATACACAGTAATTTTTTAAAGAAGGGAAACATTTTAAATAAATTTAAGTGCAGAACCCTCCCAGTGTTTAAAAGGAAATAGAAAGAGGATTGAAAGAATAAAAAGAGCATTCCCCCAATAGGATTCGAACTCGCTCAGAAAAGAAGAAAAAATGTCAGTGACTGAGTCTCGGACCCAGTACCTTCAGTCTACATTTTAATATTTATAACATTAAACTGCTAACTCAGAGCTAAAAATAAACATTGACGTTTGGTCAGTCATGTTGACCAAGCATTGCCAAGTGTGCTAGGACATTGTGTAAAATTGGTTGGACATCTTGAAGTAATCAAAGTAATTAAATAACTTATTGAATAAAAAAAACAGACCCAAGTACAGAAAAATGAAGCATATTGGGAGTCGAACCCAAGCATTAGAAAAAAAAAAAAGTGGAATTCAACTAATCAGGGAAGAAAGATCACAGTAATATTACACAGAATCTCTTGGACAAAATGGCTGACCATGTCCTTCTTTGCTCGGTTAATTGGACGTTTTACATGGAATTTACTGATTTCCGAGTGTTATTTTTAGCTTTGTAAATAACACATTAACTAACACACTAACTAATGTGTTGACTACTGTATCGAAATCCCTCCCCACTCCTTGGCTCGGGATAATACATTAGGTCATTAAATTCCCTTAACACATTCAGTTCAATTTTCTTATACATCATGTGCTTCTGAGATTTCTGGTATCATCAATTATACAAAATGATCATACATGTTCATGTGCTATTTGTTGTTACTCTTTCCTGTATGTGTGTATTTTAATTTTAGCAATAGATTGGGTACATCTAATAAGTAATTCTACTGTTCTACACGATGAATTCATAGCCCACCGAGTCGGTATGTGTTATATTATTATTTAGTGTACTCATCATATGATTCATATATGCATACAATAGGCCTTATACCTTTAACTAGTGATGATGAAGTAGATAGGATGATTTATTCAAGGGTAAGCATATAATATATTATATCTGTACATTATAAGTCGTATACATAGACTCCTTTACATGTAACAAGCAGCTCATTTACCTGTAGTTCTCTATTTAAAGTGTGTTTTTTTTTGTTATAAATCTATTCTGCTTACGGACTACCACTTTTTTTGGGGGGGGGGGAAATGTACACAAATGATCGGGAGAAGAGAAAAGAGGTTCTGTAAGTTTAATGCTTGGCTTTTTACAAGCTTCAGGTCTGTACATATCTCATTCGTTATACATTTGAGTAATGTTCTTTTTATCCCTCGCGCCTGGCGAAGCCATAGTGAGGGATATGTTAGTCAGTTCGTGTGTTAGTTAGTTAGTTAGTTAGCAAAATGTTCACTTTCAACGGTTGGTGCAGAACGATCTTGGGTTTCCTGTGCTTCAAACGTGTTGTGGAGTTAGCCAGTGACTTGTTTTCTGCTGCCGTTTTGGTCTGCTCTTCGTCAGATTTCCCAATTGAGTGGTAAGTGTCAAAATGTGTTTGAGCTTTTGGGCTCGATAGGTTAAGCTTATGAATATTGGTTTGGCTTACTTTTGGAGTGTAGTTTGAAAGATTTAAATTAGCTGACCATAAATATCCCAGAACTTTTTTTACTGTTGGTTTTCAATCGATCGTCGAAATGGCCAGTTTCACAAGTCTGCATCTTGGCTCCTAGTGTGACCTTAGGACTGTAACTTTAATAATATGCTTAGGACAACAAGAGCTGCTATTCAAATTGCTTAGCTACAGTGTTTAAAGCATAATCACTGGTTCAGCTTTGGCCATATTCTTCCTCAATGTTTAAACGTTTACGTTTCGCGTTTTTTTAACCCTTTCATTGCTAGAGTCTAAATTATTGTTTTTTTATCAGCCACTCCCTTTTCTTCACTGCAAGTGTTTTTTTTGCTTCACTGATGCTCATGCTGGCAGTAATGACTGTCAGTAAATGGCAAATCATATTTGAACTAAAGAAAGTCTATCAGTAGAGTGCGAGGGATTTGCACTTTTGTGCTAGTTATCCCTCGCGCCTGGCGAAGCCATAGCGAGGGATACGTTAGTCAGTTGTGAGTTTGTACGTTAGTTAGCAAAAACTTCACTTTCAATGGTCAGTGCAGGATGGTTTGATGGCTGCAATGTTTAAAATTTCATTAGCAGTTAGCCAGTGGTGTCTATTTTACTGCTGTTTTGGTCTGGAATCCGTTCGTCTTCTCGATCGAGCTGTAGTGACAAAACGTGTTTGAGCTTGTTGACTCGATAAGTTAAGCTTTTGAGAGCACTTGTGTATTACTATTGATGTAAATGCTCAGAAAAATAAGTAACTCCACAATAAATATCCTAGAATTTTTTTAAATCATAGTTGAGTATCGATCGTTCAGATTCTCAAGTTAATTTCATAAGTCTGTACCTTGTTCCTGGTGTGACCTTAGAGCTGTAACTTTCACAGTGTATGGGACTGACATAAGCAACAAATGCCGCTATTCAAATTGCTTTGTTACAGTGTTTAGAACAAAAGCAATGGTTCAGCTATGGAATTGAATTTTTGGTTGACCACACCTTTCTTCTTCAGTTCGTTTTTTTTTTTTTTAACCCTTGCGTTGCTAATCTAACAGTCACAGCAGAGCTGTCTTAGGGCGCCTGCTTTTGGAGTTAGCTGAGCAGTTAGCCAGTGATCTCTATTTTACTATCGTTCTTGCCTTATCTTTGGCCATTTCTTGGATCGTGTGGTAAGTGGCAAAAAGTGTTTGAGCTTGTTGGCTCGATAGGTTAAGCTTTTGAATGCATCTTTCAGTTACTTTTATAAAATCCCACGTTTTTTTTATTTGTTTGTTGATCAGTAATCCAGAATTTGTTTGACGGCCTCTGGAGTACAGCAAAATGGCGATCTTCACAAGCCTGTTTCTTGCTTCCTGATGTGTGTTTAGACCTCTAACTTGCACCGTCAACCTGAGATCACAAGAGTAACAAATGCCGCTATTCAAATTGCTTCGTCATAGTGTTTCAAGCAAAATCAATGGTTCAGCTACCAAGGCATGGTTGCTTGGGTGCCACGCCCTTCTTCTTGATGTTTTGTATTTTTAACCCTTTGATTGCCAAGTTTGGCAATTTGTTTTTACTGGGGTTTTAGGTTTGATTTAGTTAGCTTCTTCCTTGCCAAAAAGCTAGATGTTATGAAGGGCAGCAAGTAGTGAAGAGTACACGCGAGGGATTCGCAGATTACTGCTAGTTAGTTAGTTAGTTAGCAAATTAAAGCTATATTAAAGTTAACATGCCATAGCTGGGGTACGTAGTTCGAATCCAACTTGGGCACTTTTTTTTTTTTTATTTTTTTTAATCTGAGTGAGTTCAAGTCCTGTGTAGGGAACATTTTTTTTCTTTTTTTTTGTTTAGTTTTCCTGACTCCTCTCTCTCTTTCAGTCTTTTTTTTTCTGAAGTTTTTGTGTTAAGGCTCGGCTCGAGATCTGCACCTTAAGTGCATTTATTAAAAATTTTAAATGCTTATTCACCAAGCTAAAATAAAATGGAAACTAAAGCAAGCAGTAAGTATTCAAGCTTGAAGGATTGTCTGAGGTACCTGTTTGTTTTCAACAACACAGAGTCCACTACCACTGTAAGAAAGTTTTTAATTATAGAAATAGTGATACCGCATGCATTGTGCTTTAAAAAAATTGTGTGGACACAGTGACCGTGCATGCTTAGAAATGGGTGGCCAAATGTAAGTTTTGCACGGAAATTGACACATTATTTTTACCTCAGGATACGCTGCAGAATCAAGAAACTCCTTTTTATCCAAATTGACTATAACATACTCGGTTTTGTCTTCCAACAACTCTGGAAGTAACCTAAAATACCACAGTATCATAATACCCATGTCCCATGGAAAATTGAAGCTATCCGCAGCCCTAACCTCATGATATATACCCGAGTATATATCATAGTCTCTGCAATCCCCATTAGGTGGGTAGGGGGAGCGCTCTGTTTCATCTCCAATGAGGATCCGATCCCTGGCTCGCTGTCCAATGCTAAACTTTGAAAAGATAGCCGTTTTTTTAGTTTATAATGTTTCTTTCTTCAAGTGTTTGGGCAAAGGCAAGTGCTGTAGTGGAAACTCTTCCTTATTACATAATCAAGAATCTCATACAGATGCTTTGTAGCGATATCTCACAGTTAATTATAGGTTTAGTAAAAGCACTAAAAAGGTCTTGTCTTCTATTTTAATACATTTGCTATAATTAGTGCATGTGCGCAAACTGTGCATGAGTGCAGTTTTGTTTGGTAATAACAACATCAAAGAGAACGTGCTCAACGAAACATAAAACACTGTTTCAGATAATAAGTAGCCTGTGTATAATTTTAATGCAATGACACATTGTTCTTAGTTGTTGTTGAAAGAACTACATATAACATTCGCTTATTTTGAATCATTATAGTAGGGAATAAGCAATGATTTTGTGCATGACAATGTTGTCTGAAAGTGCGTTAGCAACTTTCATAGTAGGAATGAGTGTGGTTTTTTGGGTTTTGGGGGTTTTCTCAGCTCCAAAACTACCATAAAACAAGCTCGAATGCAAAATCTGACTTCAGAAATTTAAAGAACTCC
>JAYJLX010054199.1:0-66608 GCA_036873525.1 Chalinula nematifera | reverse complement strand
ACCGTTCAAAGTGAACTTTTTGCTAACTCACGAACGAACGAACAAACTCACAAACTGACTACCGTATCCCTCGCTATAGGCTTCGCCCACGCTCGGGATAACTAACACGCCGACTACCGTATCCCTCCCCACTACGTGGCTCGGGATAATTATGTTTTAAGTTTATATAGAGCTGTAGTTGATTATGTTTTTAGCCATTGTTGGACTCACCCCAATCAAACTCAGCCACACCCCAAATAAGACTCAGCCTCACCCCAAATCAGACTCAACCACACCCCAAATTAGACTCAGCCTCGCCCCAATTTATAGGCTCGCCCCAATTCTTCTTTTATAATGGCCATATCTTCATCATCAAATAACCCTTATTTCAAGCGATTTCAAGCCATATACACAGCCAATGAAGACGCATGGACAGTCCCTATCCTGGAAAGGTTCTTACTAAAGGAATATGAGAAGATTGTACATGATTCTTCCACTGCGAATGATTGTTCCACTCTACGTGTATTTGTTCCTTTATGTGGTAAGAGCCCAGACCTGCTTTGGTTAGCTAGTAAGGGACATAAAGTGATTGGTGTTGAGTGGTTAGAGGATGTTGTCAGGGAATTCTTTGAGGAGAACAGTATTCAATATACAGTGACATCATTTGGAATCACAGAAAATGTTTCCATTCCACTGTACACGTCGAATGACCAACGCATTTCATTATTTGCCGGAGATTTTTTCATGTTTAAGTCCCAGCAGATTCTTAATCGCTTAGAGCAGTTTGACTTTATCTGGGATAATGGTTCCATTGGCTCCTTCCCCCCGGAACAAAGGGTGGATTATGTCTCCATTATGAGTCCTTTACTCCGTACCGATGGGAAGATGCTACTGGTTACCTTTGACTATGATCACAGTGAGCATCCATCCATACCATTTGCCGCTGTAGAGAGTGACATAATGGATCTTTATGGGTCGGCGTTTGAAGTACAGCTGATTGGTGCAGAGAATGCTGATTCATTGCGTCAAGTTTATAGGGGTAATATTATCAAGTTCCGAGATCTCACAATTTTCTCGTGGAAGTTTTACTTGCTTTCTAAGAAAGAGTGCAAAATCTCTTGAACAATTCAACTATACCAATAATTTCCAGTGTAAGATTCTGAATTTAACGGGTGTGGTCTTATTTATACTAAGTAACGATTGTGGTCTTATTTATTGTTTCAGAACATATTACATTTTGTAAAATTTTTCAAAATTAATTCCATTAAATTGTAATAATTATGGCCTATTGTGTGGGAAAAGTTTAACTACTCGCACATTTTACCCCTAGCTTGCAGCAACACAACACTGTACACTCTTACTTGCACAAACTTTAATTGATAGTTAATTAATAAAATTTAATTATTATTTATTACTACAGGAGCAATACCTCTCTATATGACACATCAACTGCCAACACCACTACTATTACTGACAGCGAATCATCAACAACGCCACTATCCAAACAGCTGGTTACGTTATCAGGTCTTGCGAAACCACAGTGGATCAATATTACAGACCTAGACACAATCAAGGTACATGCATGTACATTAATCTATAGTGGGTGGAACACTTGTTGAATGGAACATACAGTATTCAGCTTTTATCAATGTACTAGCTAGTTTATTTTTAACTTTAAATTTTATTATTACTTTTTGTAGGAACGTAATAAACCTGTTGATCCAGTTCAACAGCCTGAACCTGCCCCATTCTTCATCCCTAAAATAGACAACCCTCCTGTATTGCTCACCAAAGAAAACGACAAACCGGTAAACTCGTTACTTATTCATAGTTTATTTTAAATTAATCAGTCCCTTTCCTCACCCCCCCTCACCCCCTCCCTCTCTCTCTCTTTCTCTCTCTCTCCTCTTAGAGTAGTCAAATTATTCAGCTACAGGAGTTGGATAGTGTACTTCAGCAACACATAACCAAATGTAGTGAAGGTACGTTGGCTGTAATGTGTAATATAGTTGTGCTATAGTTATAGCTATAGTGAGGACTGAGGAGTTTGTGTATGATTACTACACTAATCAATTATTAAGCATACAGCTGTAATTATTAATTCTTATTAAATACTGTATTGATTGTTAATTTGGTATTCTCTTCGCCGGGATTGGTATTATTGTGCCATTAGTTTGGCCATGTATCTCTTCCTCAGACTTAAAGGGCAGATTTACATTATAGTAACAAAACTAACGTAAGCTAATTGTGAATTTAGTTCAACTTTTTGTGTTGCAATGTTACGTTGTATAACGTAAATATCCACCTTTACTTATGATCGAGTTACTCATATATTTAACAATTTATTTAGTACAATGCTATTGTTTGGTATATTACTATTATTATATTATAGATATTGAAGGTAATATTGATGTACTGACAAAAGCATTCAAGTCGATCGGACCATCCCAAGTCGATAAGGAGATACAGTTAATTAGCAACAAAGCTCAAAGTACCGGATTATTGAATTTCTTGCTAGCAAAGCTGAGAACCGGGGAAGACTTCGATTTGGTAGAATCGTATTTATCCCTATACTTAAAGGTAATTAAGTTATTATTGATTAATTAATTATTAATTGAATGTTATTTTAATTGGCAGTATCATAAATTATCCAAGTTCACTGATAACGAACTGTTGAAAGAGATTCTAGAGGAGCATAGGAAACAATGGAGTATCCTGGACAAGCACTTCAACACGTGTCTTTGTTTGCTGACATACTGTAAACACTGTAGCCTTTAATGTTATTCATTGATCACATCAATTTTATTAATAGATTTAATTAAAAATTTTTGATTAAGAATAAAAATTTATTGTAGTCTCAGAGGGAATGCATGATGAAGACGAGATATGTGCTGGTGTTTGTGTGTGTGACCGTGGTTTGGGTCGTTCTATCAATAATCGGCGCATTGGGTACGTATAGATTAACCATACAAGTATAACAAATCCTATATGTATAGAAATTAAAAGTCTAGGCCTAAAGGCATCAATTACGTGTTAATTTGCTCTGTATGGTCGTATAGGACCTCCAGTAAATAGAGTAGAACGGTTCAGTTTAGAGGAGTGTTTGATTAGCAAAGATGGTGACCACATTAATGATATTATAGTTGGTCGGAGTAGCTGTAAGGATCATGGAGCGGTCGTTGATAGAACTCAACAGATGGACTCTAGTAAATACATCAATGTTAAAGACATCGTGTTCTTCGTTGAATTACCTATAAAACGAACTAAACGCAAGATGTCGCGTTACAACCAATTCCTCATTGTTGACGTCGATGTGGCTTTAAAAAGTGACTACATTAAACATCTGGGAGGTATATCAATTATGTATGATATTTAATAGTTAATTAATTAATAACCATTTCAATTAACTATTAATAGTTAAGGAGCATGACTTGTTGTGGTATCAGGTGTCATTAAGCTATCGTAACCATGACGAAACCAACTGGAATAAACTAGTCAGTGGCAATGCCAGCAGAATACTACAGTGTGAGAAGACCTCATGGGTAAGTCTCTATAGTTATTTGATTAATAATTTAATTAACTTTTAATAATAGGGGACTCGCGCATGTGACCATTTGCCATTGTTTGAGCTATGGAGTAGTCATTACGACCATTACCTTATCAACCTGAGAGTGCCATTCCTTCCCTTTACCGATAGGGATTTCAGTGGCATATCAGCAATTAAAGACATGAGTGTTATTGTAAGTCTACTATAATACAGTAATAATAGTTATTAATGGTTATTAATTTTTTCTATAGGTAATTCACCAAGATCCACGTTTCACTAGAAATTGGTTTATCATGAAGAGTGTATTCTTCGTTTTATCATTATTAATCTTACTGGTCTATAGAAGTGTACTGTACAACATTCAAAACAAGTAAAGTTTCTATTACGTCGCTAGTGTGGTATACACATGTTGTCATGATTCATACTTACAGGCATCCCTTGAACCTTCTCTACTGTTTAATATTTCTAAACGGTTGGTTGATATTACATTTGCTGGTATCTATTTTATTAATTCAATTTATCCTACGTGTCCAATAATGCCACACTGAGTCCCCAAGTCGATCCTATTCAATATCCCAGACAGTGGTGGTATCCACATGTACATCAATCATTACATGTTTATAGGAGTTATGGGATATCCTAAGACATTCTGGGGCTATGTGTGGCATAACTGGACATACCTCTTGTCTATGTGTTAGTGCCAGAAAGTGGCGGTATCCATATGTGTATCAGTATTATGTACATACATGTAGGATGTTCTAAGACATTCTAGGACAGTGTGTGGCATTACTGTACATATATACATACCTCTTGTCTTATAGTGCCAGTGGAGGTGATATCGTTGTATGTGAACGTCCCATGGATGACCGTCTTCAATGATTTCCGTCACGGATTAATGATTGGTTCGCTGTGTGTTTACTTCACTCTGTTCATCAGCCAAGTGGTAATAAATAAACGCTATACATGTAGTGAATGATATGTGGGTAGTTATTGCTATATATAGTACCGTGTTTATTTATTACAGGCCAATACTGATAAAGACTTGAATCACTTGAGACACAACTGGTATGTGGTGTTGTTGATTGCGTTGAGCTGTGTTACTCTATTTGTTTACGAGTTCTGTGAGAGGTATGTGTGTACACTTAACGAACCAATTTATATATCAATGCACTCTCAATGCACTAACCTCATATATATGTATGTGTGTGTTCTGTGAGAAGTACACTTGATGAATCAATACAGCTCAAAGCACTAACCTTGTGTATTGTGTGTGTAACTATATAGTGGGTTAATTTGGCGGATTTTTAATTTGGCGGATTTTTAATTTGGCGGATTTTTAATTTGGCAAATTTTTAATTCAGCTATTGGCAGTTTACGCTGTAAATCACAATATTATGTTTGCAAATTTACAGAATGCGCATTTGTATGCACACACGTGCTGCAAATCGCCAAAAATAAAGCCACCAGTTACATTTTTTCATAATAATTGCTGAATATTTTGGCCATGCACCCACCAAATACATTCATATATACATATTTATTATTTACAATAGAGGTATCCAAGTCATTAAACCATTCTATTCCATATGGGGTACACATACAGGACGATACACTAGTGTAAGTACTATATATTCCATGCATGGGTTGATCCTGTTTAACCATACCTTGATCCCCATATCTTTATCATCAGTATGTAATGGTGGCATTGGCTGTGACATTTTCAGTGCTCTTCCTGCTCTGCATGATTGTGAAAATCGTTAAAGTGTTTGCAAAGATTAGAAAAGATTGGAAGGAGATGACTACTAATGCTAAGGTATAATATACAGTCATCGGTTATAGAGGAATACAGTGTTCTAGGTAGAAGAGTGATTTGTACATACTTTAAATTTAGTTTCATAACAGCATACTATATACTGTAGTCGTTGAACATTTAGAAAATAATAATGAGATTAATATCAATTGGTATATGAACAATCATAGAAATGTATAATTATATAGGGTATATATTTAGTTAGTAACACCAATTGTCCAGGGTTATGTTTCAATAATCTGGAGCATATATCAAAGTGAAGTGTTGTTTGATTTAAGTTTGTATTTGCTACATACAAAAATTCCCAGGCTAGCCAGTGGAGGATTGTTAGAATGCATATCAGTAGTGTGTTTATGGAGTCCTGCTTTCTTTTGATATGGTTATACACAAAATTGTGTATACGATATGATATATGTATGGCCATAAGCTCTAGTTACTATAATATGGATCAATGTATACAGCCTCAATAGCTTTATTATATTATAGAGCAAATATTTAGCAACAAGTGATTATATACTTAGTGGTTAGCTCACACTTTATAGTATGTAATTTATTTGTACATGCAATCATGTATATAATTATTTGTCGATGTAAATACTACATACAGGCGCTATAATACTATGCATTAATTCACGGTAATAGAACAAATATTTAGCAACAAGTGATTACTTAGTGGTTAGCTCACACTTTATAGTATGTATTTTATTTGTACATGCAATCATGTGTATAATTATTTTATCGATGTAAATACTACATGCATACAGGCGCTACAATATTATGTGTTAATTCACGGTAATTGATGGATGTATTACATTATTATATAGCAACAGATGTTCGAGCTAGTTGGTTTCGTTATCCTGACCACAGCAGTGTGTCTGTACAGTGTCATCGGTTACGTCCTTCCAATGGAGCTCTACCTGTTTCACTGGATGCATGAAAACCGCAATCTCTCCTTATATGGTAATCAGTGATCTAGTATTACTTGTACACAGTGGAACCCCTCTTAAAAGACACCCTTTATAAAAAAACATCTCTTTTCTTTTTGTTTTGATCAATCCCCAAAATAGCATTTCTTAATTGTATAAATTGACCTCTGTAGAAAGGACAACTCTTTATAAAGGACAACTCTTTATAAAGGACATGCACTTTATTTCTCTATCTGTCCCCAAAGTGTCCTTTGTGTAAGGGTTCCACTGTATATACATAATACGTATGTATGTGTATATATATTAGGTGCTCTGTTGTTGAGTAACTATGGCCTGTGGAACTCCTATGTGTTTGCTGTCGTTGTGTTATATACAAGGATCAAGTCAGAGTTAAAAATACTCAATAAAACATCTTATTAAAAATATAAAATAGATAATTTCATATGTCTTGCAGAAGTGATTTGATAACAATAAAATGACAAAAATAATAATAAAAATTATTGATAAGTTAATAAATGATATGATTACAGTTTTTATGTACTACATGATTTACAACAGGCTGGCTTGAATAATCCACAGAGACCACTCTTTTTCATGGTTGTACACCATGGACCATTACTATCACTACACTCTACAGACAGACAAATATAGTATAGTTATAAACTCCATTACACAGACTACTATATATAGTTGGCTACATACCTTTAACACAGTCTGGTTGTTGCTGACAGGGACGCTCATAAAGGGGTTTCTTACTTTGATCACAATTGGCAGACAAAGTACCATTGGCAAATAGACACTGAACTGTTCTACTTTGTACTCCACCCTGTCCACACGACACTGAGCACTATATATAAGGGCACAGACCAATTAGTATTGATTAAACCCATTGAAGTGTATATGTCATTATTACACGCATGTACGTGTGCATGCTGCTGTGTTGTGTCGGTCAGGGCACATCAGGTATACATAATTACTTTTAACTGCTAACGCTAATGGTATTGGATTTTTATTTATAGCTGTATAGATATTGCATTATTTTAGAACTAATCAAAAAGAATCAAAGTATAATAGTGTGTATGTACATGTACATGTATACTGCCCATATTAAACGTCATAATACTTTGGTTTACTATACTATAGTACTGTCATAATTATATGTACACGTAAGGCTATAAATGGCTAAATTAAATTCATCGTGTACACGCTGCTATACTACAAGTTGCCTACCTGACTCCATTCACTGATAACCACCCATCTCGGGCAATCCACAGATGAATTGCACGTGGCTCTTTCATCTGGTCTAACCCGTGCCATACAATACTCCTCATCTACATGCTGGCTGGTATTCATATTCTTACACACCACACTCCTTTCCTTGTGTCCTGAACCACATCCTGTACTACACTGTAATAATAATAATAATACAATATGATAATAATGTCACTAAGCTATTTAATACACTATGCAGACATAGCCTTATTCAGTAATACACACATGCACATAGCCGGCTCATTCAGGTACACACATACCATAGTCCAGTTAGTGGAGTACCATTTACAAGTGCCTTTATTGCATGTTTGTGTTGTTGCTGGTTTGGTCAGATCCTGACAGCTGTTTTCAGCATATGTTGTTGTTAGTCCACAGCTTTGTTTACACACGACTGATCTATGTTGGATTCCCTGGCCACACTGCGTCGAGCATTCACTCCATTCACTGTCTACAATCCACTCATATTTGCACTTTGAATAATTGGATGGAGCTTTGAATGAGTATGTCCATGAGGCTGTTGCTTTCATTCTGAAGTAGACCTATTGTGCATTGTTAAAATAAACTACCTCATTTACATACCTTATAATTACATTAATTAAAGAGGAAACTTAATTTGGCATGTTTTTTTTTTTTGGTAGGGTTAGGGTACATGTAATTTCACTAATACATGCTCGTTAAATTTATTCACTGAAATTCACATTGTGATAGAAATAATACTGAAATGGATTTTGACGATTCCAAGATTGTTAAAATTAAGTGACTCTCTAAAATTCATATTTTTGAAGTAATTCATTTTTTTTTTGTACATACTTTGATTTGTACATCAGATGTCAGTGGTCCCACGGCATGGAGATTATTGGCTGTGAACCAAAATACGGCTCCTGACACTACAACATGATCCTCACTGGTATCAGATATGTTGACTACTTTATCATGACCCCACTTATCATGGCCTATAATGACTAATAAAACACACACTCTAGGTAACTGCCACCAGTATGTAAACTTAATAATTATTAATAACTAACCAACATGGTTAACAGGAGTGTTGATGTTTCCGTCAATTACGATATCCTTAGACTGAGCAGGAATAGTGATCATTTTTATCAAATCACCTAATACAATTGACATATATAGCAATAAAACATGTATACACACACTATAAGCAATCATTTGACCCGTACTATTGAGGTACTTAAGCAATCAATGATACTCAGCGTTACATGTAATTATCAATGATGAAATAATTAATTGATGACAGTCATTAACTTACACATAGCTATGCAATCCATTACTAATAGGTATGATCATAGTCATGAATTAGGTATTGATACCACCTTAATGTGTATCAATACGGGCCCTAACGTATTACTAAAGGAACAATACGGCCCTAATGCATTAGCAAGTAGGCTATAAGGGGTCAATATGGCCTCATCAGCCCTCACGTGTTCATACAGCCCTAATAAAGGATCAATACAGCCCCAACGTGTTATATGCAGGCTATAAGGAATCAATATGGCCTCATGTGTTAGTATGGCCCTAATGAACATGTGATGGATATATAACACCATATATAACAACTCTATAGTGGTGGAAGTATATGTACATGTATAGCTAGTTTTTACGCTCGAATACCCCTTGAGCTGTGAAGATGTCTAGTGACCCTGCTATCTCTTTCATTGTGTTTATATATTTATCTAAAACTACTGTGTGATATATTATACCTGGCTGCCCTTGAGCTGTGAAGGTGTCATTAATTACTACACAACTCGAGTTATCTCCACATTCAACACCACACGCATCCGTATATGTAGGGGTGTTTAAACTGTTACCACAGCCCACCTAATGTGGTAAAATGATAATAATTGAACACCAGTCATCGTGTTTCACTGTACCTTTAAACACTTCCCTTCAATGCACACTCCCCTCTCAAAGTGATGATTGGTATAACACGACACTCCATTACTAACAGTATCCTTTAGTAGTATAAAGTCAGAGGGCTTCTTTTTACAGTAAAGGTTACAAGGGTGCTGCCCATGATGTGCAATGTCCTCTGAAATAAATGCACAGTATTACATTATTTAGTACAACCCATTGCTAATAGGATGAGTCCTTACTTTCATCAACACTCCTCCATTTTTGGTCTTCATCATGTTGCTGAGCTTGAACACGATTTTTATCGTACTCTTGTCCCAGTATTTCACATTGCTTATCACGATAGCTCTTCTCTTGACTAGGGCAAGGATTATTATTGCATGTTCTATAACGTTCCCGGGCTCCTTTACAATATTTACCACTAAACTGAGGCCTATTTTAATAAACAGTACATTATTACTGTAAATAATTGTGTGGAGTTTGTACATACGTTGGTGAGTTGCATTGTCTATGGCTGTATTGCACTCCGGTACCACAGGAAAACGTGCATTGACTCCACGAGCCCCACTCACTCCATTGACCGTGAAAAGTGATAACCGAATCACTGTTAATGCATTCGCCATGGTAACACACTGTGGACTCATCCTGGTTACCGAGGCTACATGGTGAGCCTGCCAATGGTGGGGAATGCTGTGTCTTATCGCAGGTCGTACCTTCATCCACACTACACCATAAAATACTGCAATTCTGTGATTAATAGCAATAAAATTAAATTATTTCGAATTATTAACAATTAAAGAAAAATGCCTCACTGTTTTAAAGCATGCTTTAGCTCCTCTCCCAAACAGCAATGAACACTGGGTGTCAAGACTATAGTTTCTCCCTATCAATACAGCATCTATATCCACTACTTCTTTTACGAGTGATGGAGAATTGTTTAAACAATGGCTTTGAGGTGAACTACAATTGAAAATTCATTTTTTTTTTCAAAAAAGGGAATTACAAATTACATCCTTTTGAGTCATACCTGAAAAATTTGTGTATCTGTTGTTTGCTGCATGTTGACCAAACATGAGGATTGATGCTGTCTTCAAACGAAGCAGCCATGATGTAATGTTTGTCAGAGTTACAGTTGACATTATTGTTCTTATCACCATCATGCTGTAACCCGAGGCTATCATTAATAAAAATAACACACACATCCTGTCATGTAATCCACTGGTGTGAAAACTATGTGTTTGTAAACATTACCTGTGACCTATTTCATGAGTTATTGTGAAGGCAGTAGAATAGCCAGTGTCCTTAACAACAGCAACAGGACAGCTCTTAGAGTCCTTTTGACACATACTCTTGGGGTTAGTTATACCTACACACACAAACACATACATTAACAAGAATAAACACACTCCGATACTGTACATCAACATACACACATACTGAGCTAATAATGTATATTAAATGCCTATACTACTGTATATGCATACACACACATTACATGCATTGACACTGTATATCACAGGATACATACACATACTATTGAGAATATAATACTAATGTATATTAGATGCCTATACTACTGTATAAACACACATAAACACATATATGAATACCATACCTACACTAATGCTGTACATGACAGGCATACTTGTACGTTGTACATGTATATAAAATACACATACACATACATATACAAGTCATACATCATTATACACATTACATGTACATATTTCACATACACACACATACATACATATAATTATTGATGCTGTTTCAGTATTATATCATGCGGTACTATGTATTGTTCTCCATGTAGTACCTAGAATGCCGCATGATCCCTTTGATTCACATATGTTCCTTCGGGTTAGTAAGACAGCAATATCACCCACTACCTTACCAGCTCTCCATTTACAAAAATCGTCACGAAGAGTTTCGCTATCCTCGTCACCGGATAAGTTTAACTGCAAAAACAATGGCAGATCATAATAGCAATGGAGTAAGATATTATTATCATTATTGACAAATCAATACCTCATTATCTTTAAGAATAACAATATCAGTTACTGCTATTCGAACAATACTCTCCAACGAAGGGTGTCGGAATAAATGTGATACCTATAATTAGAGGGCAGTCAGCCATTATAATTATAACACGAGTAACAATATATTCAGCTGACGTAAATCATTTAATTGATATGGAAAGAACAGATTATCAAATAATCAACTAGGGTAAGTCTTAGTGGAAACAGTATTAAGTTGTGTTATTTTGTGTTTCAGTGTTGTATTTTAGTTGATTCAGTTCTTTTCAAAACAACAGCCAGTACACATGGATAGTATAATACAGTATAGTATATAGTATATATGTACTATAGTATAGTATACATGTAATATAATGTAGTATAGGGTATAGTACAGTATGGTATAGTATACATGTAGTACACACTGGTGGGTGTGTAATGGTGTGTGTTAGCGTGTAAATAAACTAACTGTGTTCATTATGTTCTGTAGGTAAGTGCTGATTGTGTGATTATGGAATTCCATCATTACTTCATCAATAACAATAGCTACTTCTATTGTGGCATTTTTAATTACATGATCGTGTCTTTTAATCCTTAATGGACCATTCCTAGCCACTACATGACCATAAAAAAAAACAAAGACACAATTAATTATTACGCAATAGACAATTAATATTACACAATTTAATTAAATTAAACTTACAGTTCTGATCGGTTCCAATTAACTTTAACTTATGCAGAGAATCGTCCACACTGTACAACAGTTGATACGTTGCTCCATTCACAGTCAATATTCCACTCTACAATACAAAATAACACATAATTACATACATACTGTTGCTATACTATATCAATGCAATATCGTACTATATACATACTATTTTACAAGGTACAGTGGATACACTATGGTAACTGTAGTAGTGTACTATTATTGTCTGTTCTCGGTATACTGATTTCCAATACAATATTATTATAGTAACATCATATACTACGCTCTTACTGTAATTGCATCCAATGATAACAGTAAACTGGCCCAGCCTACTGGCTCCTGCAGTGGCTCACTATAGACTGCTCCTTGCATATAGTGTTTGTCTGTTCCTGTGATTCTGTTGTCAGTGATGTGGTCAGTATAGAATAGTTTGGTGGCTGTTAGGTTCACCATTAAGTGATGATTGTTGAAGTGAAGTTGCAGTTGCTGTGGACTGGATTGAACTATGTCTACCACATATTCAACTACAAGCAGAAGGGGAAAGATAGGAAGAGATCATGGTAAAAAAGCCTTAAACTATTATAGAATATACCATTATCCACAATAGGGGCAGAGAGTAGACCTGGCAATAAGGTGGCTATAACTATAAGAGAGACTGAGAGCTCCATGACTACTACTACTACTAACTGTGATCTGTTTCTGTTGACTAATGTCTTAAGCTGTTTTTTTTTTTCAAATTTATAAACACAAAATAATGCATTGAAATGGCTTCCGAAGCACTAAAACATCAATTAATAATAAATTAATTTCTCGTTCTAGATTTTTAAATACAAGTTGATAAAGTCTATAGTATCCGACCAGATGGCCGTGGTTTCATAAATGTGACATCGGGTTCTTGAGTAGTAGCTGTCTTGGATGGTAGCCGCGGTAAATATGTTCCATGCATAAACTTAATGGCTCCCATAGTCACAGCTAACCCAAAAGCAGAACAAAGACCAAAAGGAAGACTACGACCTAAAGGAACACAAACAACTCAGTTGACTGATATCATTGTTATTTGTTTAATACAAACAAAACATGGAGGAGTCCAAAATATGGCCACCGAATTCGAACGGTGACAAACAACAGCTGCTTGTTGAGTATTGACTTACTTGCTATGCCAAAAACACCTCCAGCGACAGCCCCACCAACAGCTGCGTTCTTATAATCGTCTTCATCTCGAATAGACGCTGATAAACAAGCAGACCCAGCAAACAACCCTCCCGCGAATCCTAACGATAAACCAAAGACACAAGTACATGTATTTAAACCACCGACTATGTAAAACAATGTGCTATACCTCCTAATAAACATCTACCCAATGTTAGTGTTAGAGCCTTCATAAATATTGGTTGACCAACAGGAACAGGGGGTAGAAAACACGACTCCACAGCTCCATAGAAACCACCTTGGGTATAAAAAAATACGTAAAAGGATTGCTTTAAAACATTGTTTTATACGAAGACTTATTAAAATATCAACCGTACCTGCAAAAGTTCCCTTTTTCCCAAACTCAAACACTTTACTAGTACAGTCACTACCAGCTGAATTGTGACCTAGCCTCAAATCTTGATTACTTTGGGAGGCCATTTTGTTTACACCGGTTGAATTAATTTTAATTAGACTAACTACAATAAAAGGGTGTGTCACGAGCCAGAAGTCGCTGTCCTCGTAGATCTACTATTGTAGAATTCAAAGAATGCAGAGTGGCGTTTGATATTTTTCTTTTCAGCTAATAGTATTTGCACCCAATAATATGAAAACTCAAAACTGCAGCACGCATAGATATGTGGATCTAGCTCAGTTTGACCGTGACTGTACTATACTATATCTAGCTAGATTTAGCCATATGATTTAGCATAGATATTTATTTTTTAGTGACTGAAAGTGGGCGTGGCGTTCTGATTTCCAATAAACTTCCACGTGGCCAGACGTGACAGCTAGCTACAGGCTAAAGAAATGGATAACTTAGATGAATTTGGCCAAGTAAGCTCAGTATAGAGGATACTCAGTTCTATATGCTTTATAATGTATTAATATAGGAGCTATTGGGAGAGGCTATTCGGGCGATAAAGGGCAGCAACGACTTACCTCAGGCAGGGGATGAACATGAATATTATTCCAGCTTCTCAGGCTTTCAGTGTTTTTGTTCTAAAATGGGCACAAGATTAAACAACATGTAGGTGTAGTGTAATTTAATGTTATTATGGCTTTTAGTCTGTTCGTTGGTATTCAGTATTGACAAGTTGCTTCAGTTTGAAGGCACAAGCATAAAATGGCCGCCCCACGACACGGACACTGAAGAGCTATTTGACGTATTGGTGGAAAACAATGACTGGCTATTGGAACAAGTGGTTAGTTAATTAGAGGGTCATACCCTTTTTATTATGGACTTTTCATTTGTAGAGTAGTTTATTGGACGAATCTTGTAAGCCTCCCAAGGAAAAGGAGAGTGGCTCTAGTAATGTGGTCAACACTGATGTAGCCAGTTGGAATAAAACGGTATCATTGCAATAATTTTGTCAGTGATTGTATAATTAATAATATTGGTTATATAGGAGTTAACCAAACCATGGAAATATTCAGTTGGTAACATCCTTCGACCTCAAACCAAGTTCAAAGACATTATCGATAACAGTCCCACCCCTTTTATACCCCTACTGTTTAACAAACCTAACCACCTTAAACCACTACCCTCTGGTATATGTATGAACAAGTACACTAAACTATACATAACCTCTTGTTACCCTTATAGTGTATGATAAACTACAGACTCCGTCTTCATTAAAAGTTTTGATAGAGAACTCCAAAGAATGGTCTACTTGTCCTGAAAGGTTGGCACTGTTTTAGCTAGCATTTGAATAGTCAAAGTTGGTAGGCTTTTCCTATGTCACCAGTAGATGTAAGAATTGCTTTGGCCTTCAGTGGAAAGTAATGGCTTTTTTTTCATGTATTTTGATTGTTAAAATGATGACTTATAGTGGCAGTCAAGTTGCTTGACCTATGGTTGGTTTGTAAAGCTAATCTGCTAGTTATTAAGTGTTTATTTGTGTTGTGTATATTATATCAGCATTACAGCTGTACTAACATTTTGTAGTTGAATATTTCCATTATTATTATGATGATATTAGGTGTGTTCATCCGTACTTATATGAAATACAGCATTATGAATTAACGTCGCAGCAAACCATTGTCAAAGATCCGATTGTAAGTGTGGAAAGGGTTAATAATCCCCCTAATACTAATAATAATGTTTGATATCCTTTTATTGGGTCACATGAATAGCCACCAGGATCCTTGACAGAGACTCCATTGAAAATGGTCACAACTTATGACCAACTGCAAGACATGATTACAGAGCTGTCCAGTGTTACTGAGTTTGCTGTTGATCTTGAAGTATGTTAGGGAACAGCCTGTGATAGGTTGTTAGTTAATACTGTTCTGTTTAGCATCATTCATACAGATCATATCAAGGGCTGGTGTGCTTGATGCAAGTATCAACAAGATCAACCGACTATATCGTTGATACATTAGAGTTGAGGCACTGTATGCAAGAATTAAACTGTGTCTTTACTGATCCAAATATAGTTAAGGTAAATATAGACTATACTTTTGATCATTATTGCCTTGAGGTAAACACTACAATTTATAATAAAAAATCTGCTGTCATATAGAAAAAATAACCTGCTAAATTAAGTGCACACTAACAAAAGTTAAGTTAATTTATTATGTGTAGGTGTTCCACGGTGCTGACTGGGATATATGCTGGTTGCAACGTGACTTTGCTCTTTATGTTGTCAACATGTTCGACACTGGTCAAGCCAGCAGGGTCCTTCAACTACCCAAGTATTCTCTGGCGTTTCTCCTTGAATACTGTTGCGATGTTAAAGCGGACAAGCAATACCAGCTAGCTGATTGGAGGATAAGGTACCATCATAATGAGAAACATCTTATAACTATGGACTATGGGCACCCCACCGTTGGTAGACTTTCATCTAAAAATATTAATTATGGGGGTGGGGCATTTGTTTGATGTGATGTACCATAGAGTTGGGTGTACTTAAAGGAAGGGGGGTAGCAATGGACTTTTTTGGGGGGGAGGGGGGGGGGGAAGAAGGGTGGGAAGGGGCCAAGCCTTAAACAAAATGAAATTGCTTGTCCATTCAAGTCCAAGGGTAATTTTATAGACAATTACCTCTTTTTGTACACAATAGCTAGGTTATATACTGTATACAGTGTATTGGTAGTTTTATAGACAAAGGTATAGGATATGTAAAGGTAGGGTATATACTGTACACAGTGTATTGGTAGTTTTATAGACAAAGGTATAGGATATGTAAAGGTAGGGTATATACTGTATACAGTGTATTACAGATACATGTTAAGTGTTTATTTGTTTGTTTGTATTTAGACCTCTACCACAAGAAATGATAGACTATGCTCGAAGTGACACACACTACCTGTTATATGTGTATGATAGAATGAGGAATGAGTTGATCCGGCGTAGTAATGTTTCCACGAACCCTAACCTATTGATGTCAGTGATTGGTCGTTCCAAAGATGTGGCAATGAAGACCTACTCCAAACCAGTCGTGCTTGAAAACGATTACCTGAAACTGTGCCGCAAGTTCAAGAAATCATTGAATCAAAACCAGGTTTATGACTTTTACAAAATTCGCTAATTGCTGTTTTTATTAATTTGTGTTATTATAACAGCTTAATTGCTTGAAGTTATTATACGAATGGCGGGACCAGACTGCCAGACAAGAAGATGAGAGCCCGGGGTATGTGCTACCTAATCATATGCTATTTCAGGTATGATCTGTTTATGCCGCGCCCTTTTGATTAAACGTTGTCAACCCTTTAGATATCAGAGGTGTTACCACGTGAACCACAGGGTGTGATGGCTTGCTGTAACCCGGTACCCATTCTACTACGACAACACCTTAATGAAGTGCATGGCCTTGTTAAACAGGCTATAGAAGGACACTCCTTAGTGACTACAACACCAGCTGTAACGGTTAGATTCAATTATAGTACTCATAGTGTGAAAATTGATTAAAAAAAATGTCTTGACGCATTTAGTCAACCTTTCACGATTTTACCTTAATTATTTTTGAATAATTAGACTGAAATATTTTAGAGAAAATGGTTATTGTATTTTGGTTTATTTATGTTATAGGAGGAAGAATCTGCTAGTCCAGAGGAACAAATAGATGCTGAGATGGAGCATGACGTTTATGCTGGTGAAATCAATATTAATTCTAATTCAGTCTGGTTAATAAAATTATTTTAACTCTTAGATGAACAGACCAAAATAGAAGACAACAGTTGGAATAAATATAACGTCACTATTACCAGCAGTAATAAACGATCCAGGAATAATAATGACCCAAATAAAGTAATATGTAATTGATTAATGGAATGTTGATTGAATGAATGGTTCACTGTAGAAGCCGAAGAAGCCAATACCATCACCAGCAGTCAGGGAACACCTTGATAAGCTACGGAGCCAATATCGTGCTATACTAGACCAGGTCTGTTGACCCATTGATAATACGGACAATATAATTATACCACCCATTAACTCTTATTTCTATATTCACAGTATTTACCAATAACGAGTCATGGTTCAATAAGGTAATGGATATAGTATCATAAATATACATGTAGTGTAAACAACAGTAATATGATGTAGATACGGTAATTTGCTATGTTTTAGTACGAAAAAAGCATTTTCCTCTAAAGTGGGAGTGACCAAAATTAAAATGGAAATACATGTATATAAACATACACAATGGCCTTATAAAGAGGAGAATTTTTCAGTTAAAGAATTCGGAGTTAAAATTTTAACTAACTGAAAATGCTATTTTTACTAGGTATACTAATATAATGTAACGTTGAGTTAGTTGCTTTTCGTGTGCTTTCCTTACAGCCAGGAAGAGGTAGAGCAGGAGATGGAACAAGAGATCGTATTTAAAAAGAAAGACCCAGCTGCTAAAAAACAAGCCAAGAAAAAAACATTGAAGCGGCCATTGGTTCCTGATAATAGTCCACAGGTTAATTATATACGTGCTGTATCGGTGATACACCATTGATTCCATTACATCATTAATTTAATTAGACCAAGAAACACAAGCCGGATGACGATGATGTTCCAGTTCCAGTGTTTGAGTACACTCATAAAGGCTTCTCTAAAGCAGTCAATGGTATATATACAAACGGGTGGGCTGGAGTGTACTGTAGTAGTAGCTAGGGTGTGGACTATCATGATACACATCAAAGGCATTTTAATATTATTTGATAATAGTATAATAGGATACCCCACTCATGTATAGCATGCACAAGGCTAATTCAGTCAATCCACCCACAGTATAATCTATTTTGCATTTTAAATAGCATGCATACCATATTTTATGGTTTCTGTTAATTAAATGCCGAGATTTCGTAATTTTGTATTGCACAATGTTCACAAAGAAAACAATGCTTTAGATATACATACATATGTACCATCCATTATGCAATAAAACAGTCATGCTATTGATTTTTAGTTCAGAGTAAATATTTTATAGAGCGGTTGCACGAGTATGCTGGCAGTTGTATTAAAAGCAATCTATTTATTTTACTACTGAACTCTAATGCAGTAGTTCACTCTTGCTATATGCCAAGCTATACCAACAGGTTGACAATTTTAAGTGACATTGAAGTTAAGGAATTGATCTTGACGCTTGTAAAGTTGGACTGTAATCAAAACAGTCTACTTTTGTTCAGATCACTCGATATTTATATGTACAAGACAAGACTTTCAACTCAAAACTTTTTTTGCCATGTTTGTGGGCGAGTGTATGCATGCAACTGCTCTATACAGAAAGTGCTTATAGCCTTAGATCCAGCATAGAGATTCCACATTTGTAGGCATGGTCATTTTTTATTGAATTTAAAAAGTTACAAGTAACCCCTATAAAGGACACCTCATTAAATATTCATTGACAAATATGAACATCCTTAACATTATTTATCTCTACAGATACTGTCAAGCCAACAAAGAATGAATATTTTCCAAAAGAAGTAAAGAGTAAAGCAGCCCCAAGGTCGTTTGCTAAAATGAAGTCCTCCAAATCTACTACCAGTGCTCGTATCAAACAAACAGCTAAACAACACCAATGGCCCAACAAATAATAAATAATAACTAATGGTTCTTGTAAATAATATTACATCTTGTGTTTAATTTTCTAATGCTTTAACAAGTGCCTCGTAAAAGTCTACACTAATTTGAGCTTCAGCTTTAGATTGTTCACCGGAAGCAGTTGCTAGCTGTTGCTGACTTGACTCCAGACCTTGACGAGCAGCCTGTATCAAATAAGGGGCATTAAATAGAATTACATTTAAGAAATAGTAACAGAACCTGAAGGTCCAAATCTTCTAAAGGACACGCCTCCTCAGCTAATATTTGCACAGAGCTGTCATTGTTTATAGTAACAGAACCACTACTGACTGTATAGGATATATATAGAGAAGGTGTTGACTACAGGGAACTTGAGGTGGGTGCGTGTGTGTGGTAGTCTATATAAACATACCAAAAAACTTCTTATTGCCCTCATTTTCATACACATTCACTACACCAGGCTTCAGCACAGCTATAGATGGCACATGGTCGGGTAGTATACCGAAATTTCCTGAGGTGGAAGGAACATCAACTTGCTTGACCAGAACGTCGCTGTAATAAGCCTAAGGAAAGAACGAGTTTGAAATAAACTTTTTTAGCAAACGACAACCATACCTGATTTGGAGAGGAAAACGTTAAGGGTAGTCCTTCGGAAGTTGAATATGCTCTTGTAAGTTGGTTACGGATAATGCCGAGAACTCGTCTAGTAGTTATTCCAGACGCCATTTTTTTTTCTTTTTCCTCGTACGAAACTTTAAGTGCGCATGCGCACAAAATCTAGGCGGTAACCTTAAAATTTAATTTATTGACTATCTTGTATTGTAATGTTATGGTTAAATGTTTATGTCTCTGAGTGACTGTATTACTGTATCTTTCTAAATCCTGACTCGTTAAAGGACTTGTTTTACTCCTCTTCAACTAGCTTATAAATGTACTAGATCTAATACGATTTAATAGTAGAGCTAGCCCGATAGAATCGAGAAGAGAATGCAAAAGTTTAATGGTGTATGGCAAAGACGACCTGTTTCTGGAAGCTCAGTGATACTATCTGGGTAAGTATTCAGTTTCTCATAAATTGCTGTGTTTAGATCTATTTGGATTTTTTTTTTTTTTTTTTTTTACTAATAGAATGTATAGTAAAAAGGAGCGTCACTTAAAAAGGAACAAAAATGGCTTTGAAGATTTCCGGGAATATTTTGAAGAAACCATGGAAAAAACCATGGAGGAAACCAATCCAGACTTGTACTACTCTGGTAGGTGTGGTCTTAAAAGTAATTATGAACTTAGATCACTTAATTACTGACAAGGCCAATTACAATATATGTCATGTTAATGAAGTATATATGGTTTCTTGATTCTGCTCAAGCAGCTCCACCTCAGTATACCTACCCCCTCCCTTAGCATATAAGGGAGTATAGTAACGTGACCCTATGCAAGTTGTGCCTTCCAATGTTGATAAACACTTTGTAATACCTGTTTAGTGTTTCTATCAAGTTTGTTGACCCTGGCAAGCAGGAAGATGGAAAGATTAAGGCTGTGCGTATTAACAAAATAATATTTATTGCCCTGCCCACTGGTGGAACCTCTGTAATAAGGACACTGTCTGAGTTCCCAACAGTACTCCTTTTTATACTAAACTACCTCTGAAATGAGGACACTTCTATAATCAGGACACTTTTTGTTGGCCCAATGGTGTCCACAATAGAGAGGTTCCACTGTAGTAGTAATTGTAATTATAGTACCGTAAATCTTCTAAAAATTCGGCAAATTAGATGACAACAAATTTTCATAATAATGAATAATTGGAGGTAAAAACAAAGTTTTTTTCCTCGTGGCAATTTTTTTGCCGAAATTAGAGGCTTTTACAATTAGTAAGGTAAACTCACAGAATAATAAATTTACCTGGCTGTTTAGTCGTAGCGGTGTTGTTCTTCTATGAAGCAAAATCGAAACTCAAGGCAAAAGTAATTAAAAAAAACGAATTTTTAGAGTAATTTTACTATTTTCTTGAAAATAATTATTTATTTTAACGAAATTAGAGTGCCGAATATTTAGAAGATTTACGGTATGTTCACTTGACTTTGGATTCATTAACTAATGCAACACTTTACATGCTAATTTCTTATTATTGAAGGATTCACAAGTCAATTTTTTTTATGATTATTATAATAAAAATAGTACTTTGTTCTAAGTGCTAACAGGCTTCTGTACGTTTATGTACATGTATGGTGAGTTTTATACCATGGATTCCTTTAATTTCAGGAGCAATTTCATGAGCCTTTCCTGCATTCAGCACAGTTTATACAGGCTCAGTAAAATATAGCTGCTACTTGATAACTGATAAAAATAATTGATAGCCACAAGTTTAAGGTACACACAAAGCATAAGAGGAAAAGTGGAAAGCCTTGCTAAATTTCGCACTCTATACTTGCAATGCTGTGCATGTTTCATACTTGCAGTATTTTTTCATAACAGAATATTTTGAGCCCACTATGAGGAGTTGTAGCATTGTGGAGTTAATAACAGTCCAATTAGTCCAAAGTCAAACTGAACAAACTATAAAGTACCATTAACTATTGTTCATTCAATGAAATTAGTTCGCTTTAGGGGAAAAAGGTTAGGGGTGCATGAAAGAACTATAAATAATTTTAACTCATGTCTTAACTTGCTGTTTAGTAAAGTAAGGTTTTCACATTCCAGGGGTCGGGTTTGTGGGGTTCCACTGTAGAAACATGGCTGTCCCTTAAATGTATAATTATTCTGCTTTTATTATCTAATTCTGGGATCTGTTATATTGTATATTATACAATGCAACTTCAAATAGTGGACACTCCAAGGAAAGGGACATAGTATAATAAATCTTCACAAAGGACAATTATGAAATGCCAGTTATCACTCCTCCAATACAGTATATATGTAGACTACATTTTGATCTCGTACTTTGAAGCCAGAGAGAGGATACTCTCTTTGCAAAGGACAAGGCACTTCAATTTATATGTGGTCCCAAAATGCCCTTTATAGGAGGTTCTACTGTATACATATATATGTACAATGTAGGCTTTGCCTGTACAAAAACAAGTGTCTTTGTTGTCTGTAGATTTGTATTGTTGTCATTTTTTTGTACATGTGTTGTTTGTTATTAGACTGTGAAGACATGGAAGCTTCAATATCATGTGATGAACAAAACTGCTCTCCTCTTAGGTAATTATTGTAAAAGTTTGTGACCTACATGTACTGTCGAGTAAAAGCTTTTTTTTAATTTGTAGTAGAGCCCATTCGTTCAGCTTGTGAATGCATCATTAATTTATCAGAGTGGTACTTTACTATCATTAACTGTATATTATACCAAAATGATCATCATTGGTAATGCAGACAATTTCTTTAAATAAAAAAAAAAATCTGTATCTTCAGTTGTAAAGCATAAAATATTTGGGTTCATGAGTAACCCAATTGTTTATTGGAAGGAGGGGGGGGGGAGAGAGAGAGAGAAAGGGGTATGTACGTGTATGTATGCAAACCTTTGAAGACAATGTATCATAACTTTGTTATTATTATAGACTGAGTTTCAACAATGGCAACACTAGCTCTCTATCTGAAAGGTACGTGTACATATAAAGGGTTATTATTAAACACTTATTTACAATAGATTTTATTTGTTAGACTTCCTGATGTAACTAGTACTGTGGTAACTGATGATGGTGTAACTGTTACTAATACAGCTGGTACTGGAGCAACAGGCCGCACGAGTCATCATGTTACTACTAGTGAAGACATGCATGTAACTGATACTGGGCCAGCAACTGGTACAGGTATAATTGGTGCTATGGTGACTGATAATGGTATAACTATTACTAGTACAGCTGGTACTGGAGAAACAGGCCGCACGAGTCATCATGTTACTACTGGTGAAGATATGCATGTAACTGATACTGGGCCGGCAACTGGTACGAATGTATCTTGTAGAGATATAACTGGTACAGATGTTGTAAGTAGTGCAGATACAAGTGATAGTGATATATCTAGTAATGACGGCTGTGATGGTAATGAAGGAGAAGCATTGGCGGTTTTACAGGATGTATCAAACTCACAAACCCAACATAAATCATCGCCCGTCAGTAAGAAGCCACATAGAAAGAGGCGAAAGAAGATGATATATACTAGAAGAAAAAGATCGCCACAGAAATTATTGGGATCTGCAGGTAACAGCAGTATAACTGGTACCAGTTGTTCCTAACAAAATAATGTTGTTGTTATTATAGAATCAATTACCATCGGAAGCAAGAAATACCATCGTTTACCAATCAATACCCCATCAGCAAACACACCTGGAGTCAGGAGGAGCAGGAGAAAGAGAACACAACCTTTAGCACCGGGCGAATACATTGAGTACCAACATCACTGGGGGTCAAGCCCCTCACAACAAATGGGTAACTACATACAATGTACATGTAGAAATTTCTTTTTTTTTTTTTTTTTTTTTTTTTTTTGTCGAGTTGACATTTTGCTCATTCAAATATTCATTACATATCGTCCATATGTTAAGGTGCTGAAGCAAAGTATATACTAAAGCCAGTGCCCGTTCCCAAGCAAAAGACTACCACCACTGAGGGCACCGCTAGCAAGGTACAGTACCACGTAAAATATTGAATGGTTTGATAATATTTGGTTGTATATTGTAGGAGACTGATGACTATTTAAATATAGTGGATAATGATAAGGGTGAAGAAATTAGACAAAGAATTGGTATGACTGAGTGATATGTGCCACTGCTATTAATATGCATGTACATTGTACATACATGTACACTGTACATGTACATTGTGTACTGTACATCTCACATTATACTTGGTTGTGTAATACCTTACAGCTGGAAAAAAAAAACAAAATGTATGTGCTGTGGTTTTCAGGCCCAAATTCGCCAATTAAAGTACTTAGTGGTGTCGAAAGTTATGCTTTTATTGGATATCAGAATTAGTTTACTATAAACTTGACAGCCGTAGAACTTGATAACTTGCTTACTGTTATTCTTCCACACAAAGTGGAGCACCAACATGCCATCCTAATTATTACAGAAACAGTATTTGTGACATCACATTTTGGTACTGGTTGGACAGTATAACCTCCGATATTGGACACTCCGAGAAAGGGACATAGTATAATAAACCTCTCAACAAAGGACACTTGTCAGTGTCCCAAATAGACTTGTCTAATACATTTTGACCTCTGAGAAGAGGACAATCTCTCTATAAAGAACAAAACACTTCAATTTATATAGGGTCCCAAAGTGTCCTTTATTTGGAGGTTCCACAGTATACAATTTAGAATACTTCACTCATTTTACTAATTTCTTGCACCTGTTTGTAGTACCTACTGTGTTACCCAGCTCAGCTACACTATGCAATATAAATTATGACAGCTGGATGTAATACAGTATACAATATACTTGTAGTACTAGACTTGGCACAACATAAAAGTTTATTCTAGATGTACTGTATATAATACTGTATATACTTACATGTACATGTATGTATAGTATTATCGTGGGTCTTTATTTACCCAGTGACTCCGCTGTCATCCATTGCATGTTCCAATATCCAAGGAAAAGTATCTTGTCAGAGATACATGAATACTGATACCTTTAGCTGTGGGCACATCACCATAAAGCCACGTTCGGAGAAACCTACAGCCAGAACAGGAGATAACCTTTTTGTAAGTTATAATCATTAATAGCTCTTGTTATGAATTAATGCCCTCCTACGGCTGTACCTCCCTTTCTTTCTGCATCCTTTTTTGTCTTCCTTTCCCCTTTTCTCCTTTCTCTCCCTTAATTCCCAGGTATTCCATGCATTGAAGGGTACGACCACTTTAACAATAGCTGATCACTCATTCACAATAAAACCCAAATGCTGGTTCACAGTTCCTCCAAGTAAGCTGGTATTGTTCGATGATTAGTATAATTAAATTATTATTATATTGTATTGGTGTCCCATACAGATACTGTTTATAGTATAAAGAATGATAAAGCCACTACTGTTGACCTATTGTATATAATAACTAGTGCTTGAAATCTTTTCCTGAAACTGTATACTCTTCTCTTCTTAATAATAATTATAATAAAAGAATTATAATTGTTGTAATCAAAATGATATTCGTTATTTGAAAATTCTAAATAGGCTACTTCGTCAAGACAATAAGAATTATGACATCAACATGTAGCTTACTATAGGTTTATAGTTTACACCGATGTATAGTATACAAAAGTGTACGTGCATGTGACCTGTTCTATATTGGTTGATACTCATGTACAACTGCGTGCATGACTTATACATGTGCCAGTGCCATATTTAGTCCAAAAGATGAACAAGTTAAGTTTCTGCATGGGATCTCTCAATGTGAACTACATCATGTACAATAAGGTAAAATTAAGTTATTAGTTATTGAAGGAATGTGAGACAGATTGAGTTTGTCCCTTATTTACCTACAGGCCTGGTCTGCATGCAGTACTGAACATTATGTGTTCCATTCGTTTATCATAGAAGTTATGTATAGAATTGTTACACTTTTACAATGAGTGCCAGCAGGCGGCATCTGGAAGTGATACTAGCTGATAAGGTCATGACAATCAGCCAGCTAATATGTACCAAAGAAAAGGAGGAATTATGTAAGGGGATAGATATTAATTGTATAACTGTACTATTGGAGTTAATTTCAGTACATGCAAAATTAATATTTGTATTCAGTGCATGTGCCATTTAACAACTCTTCGCTGCTGATTAGACGGCATGTTAAACATCTATATAATAATTACAGTATTTAACTGTAAGAATTATGATTATTTTGTATTATATGTTTTCACAACTTGACAGGAAATGAAAAAAAAAAATTATTATGTGTTTAGATTGGTGCTTTGATTACTCGTGGGCAGCCCTGCAGTATAAATACTCATGGAAATTAGCCTATAGTGAGTCTAGTCCTAGATATATGGTCTAGTTGCTATTAATCTGCCAAAAAGCACAGTCCAATACAGCCATGGAAGGCATCAAACGGAAAATAGAACAAGCACGATCAGAAAGAGATGAGGCCCTAGCCAGAGCAGAGAAATGTGAAGATGACTTTCGACGTTTGAAATCACAAACTGACCAAATGCAAGCAGAATTGGAGGAAACCAAAGAGGAAAATGATCGTTTCAAGCATGCTTTTAATGATCAGGTTGAAGCTGAGGTTCAGACCAGAACAGAAGCTATGACAGCACTTGCAATAAGAGAATTAGAAGAAAGGATCACTGGGTTGGAGGGAGAGCTGGGCACATCAAAGCTTACAATCGCAGCAAAGAGTGATGAACATGCCAAGCTTAAGAATGAATGTAAAAATATAAAACACCAAGCTAATTATGTATCCTTTTAAAGCTATTTTACTGTAGTTGACGAACTTAAAGAAGAACTTGAAAGATCAGAGAGATCAAGGATTGATGCACTACAAAGGAGTCACGAAGTCAATAAAAAACTATTAGATAAAGAAAATCAGTTAGCAGATCTTGCAATAAAGACAAGTTAGAATTGATTGTGTGATCATGCTGGTTAACTAACAGTATTATGTATAGCTGTAGCACATGCAGTGTTAAAACCACAAACGTGTATATTTATGTATGCAGATTACCTTTTAAATGTTTTGACACCCTACTTCACTGGCGCTGGCTATATGCTGTGTTTTTAAAAAATTTTTAACCCAAGCACATGGGGGGATGGTAGTCAGTTTATGTGTGTTTGTGTGTCTATCTGTCTGTCTGTCTGTCTGTCTGTCTATTTGTCTGTGAGTTACTACGTTATCTTTGTAGATATACTTGATGGTAAAACTTCACTGACACTCCTTTGAAGGCACTTGATGTCGATAATTTTTGAAAACATTGCCAAATTTAAGATGAAGATCTTCAGTTAAGTATTTTGATCGACATTTTTACTAGTCGCCACACCATCACACCTAGCATCTACTGTTGTAAAGACTGGCCCTAGTATGGCCCTGCATGGAGCCAGTGGAGGTTCTGAAGCTTGCTTAATTTAAGGCCCAAATTCTCCCGCTTGACTATATTTTCTAGCCGGTGATTGTGAGCTTTGTTATAGTGTGAAAATGCTGGAGTCTGTGCAATAAAACTTGATGGTGTGCTCTATAAGTTTACTACCGCTGACATGCCTGTAAGTTTTTACTTGGTTCAGTTTGCTGTTTAAGTGTGAAGAATCTTTACTTTAGTAGAATCTAGATGTATGCTGTGTGCTGGACTAACCTGTACTCTGTAGCCTATATTGCTATAGTGTGGACCTATGTAAGAAGCTGTGTGTTGTCAAATCACATGTCTATCAGATCAAGTGTATATGTTTATATGCATGCATGATGACCGTGAGGGTTCAGCATTTAAAGCCTAGTTCACAATATGATGCTATCACAACGTTGCATTGGCGATTTAACCTTTTTGACGCAATGTTTACATTGGAGTAGACTAGGTTTCTATTCCAACATCAACGTAATGTCCCGCCAGCGTCATATTGTAAACAAGGCTGTAGTTTTTTCATTATATAAAAGCTGAGGTAAATGTGGAATCAGAAACATGCATGTATGTAAGTCAATGTAATAAAAGCCTCAATGAGACAATTAAGAGCCGAATTCTAATTATTTACATTACCAGTGGGTGTAGTTAGCATGTCCTAGCTGAACAGTGAACACCGCCGAGATGGAAGCTGTTGTTGCAGCCATGTTATTATTATCAATATAATTATCATATTCCTATTATAGGTGTGGAATATGATGAATTTAAAAGAGAAAATGATGGCTTGAAGCTGGAGCTACAATCAGCTAATGAGGAAATAACAAAATTAAAGATCGAAAATTCTTTAGAAAGATCTGAGTATGAGTTATTCCTGCGCGAGAAGGCAGAAATGGAGGAGAAGATCAGCAACATTACTGAGCAACTTGAGCGGAAAGAAAAGCTATTGTCTCAGATAACATTAAAAACAGCTGAAAAAGGTATAAAAAAGACTTATAATAACATTGTCTATACTGTACAATTTATGATGTTATGATTGTAATTAGATCTAGCTTATGAGAGACTCAAGCAAGACGAAGCTACCTTAAATGCAAAGTTGGATGTCAAAGAAACAGAATTCCGTAAAACTGAGCAACAATTGATTGACGAATCAAAAGCATTAAAGACAAGAATTGCCGATGAAACAAAGAGGTACAGGTTACTTCAAGAGGAGAAAGACATAATCAAACAAGAAATGGAGGAAATGGCTCACAGACTTAAAGGTACATTAAACCCTCTCGTGCAGCTACTTTAATTAAAATGGTTATCTATAATGATCCACTATTCTAACTGATAGTCCACTATATTGTTTAGTTGATGATCTGTGTGATGTAATGCTATCTACTGCATATATACAGCATCAGTGGGAGGAGCTTGGGAGGGTACTGCGGGTACCATTGACTGAGTTACAGAGTATTGCTTCGAAGAATTGTTCCGTCACTAGAAGCCATTACGATGCCTTAAGGTACTGGATTGTGAGGGTTGGAGGATCATGGAAGGGACTCGTAGATGCACTGAAACACAGAGATATTTGTCAGAAAAATCTTGCTGATGAAATTGACCTTTATCATGGTTAGTAACATATAATGTTAAATCACCATAAATATATGGCCATGGTTATTATAATTATAGCAAAGACCAGTCAAAGACATCAAATGGTTCTAGTGAAAAATGACAAGCAAATCACTCAATGTAAATCATAATAAATGATGCACTAATGCTATTGTTATATTAATTTCATTGTAGATAATGATCTGTCGCCGTACGACATATTCTCGTCTGTCAATTGGAAGGTGCTGGGCATGGTACTGGGATTGGATGATGACACACTCGAACAGATAGAGTCCAGTCACAGTACTGATGACAACAGAGCTCAAGAAATGGTAGCCAGATGGATCAGTACAGGACAGTCCTACTGGTCTGTACTAGTGGATGCATTGGAGAGCCCCATATTTGGTGAAACTGAGTTGGCCGATCGAATAGCTAAGGATGAAATGGGTACACAGACATATACAATTAATAGCTAAATGCTAATGCATGGGGACCTATTGTTAACCTATTATATATTATACTGTATAGGTATTATTGACATGCAGGCTAGAGGGGAAGATGATAAGAACCTTAGTGAAGGTACTATGAAGTGTAATGTGCTATAGTTCACAGTATTACAGTATAGTTCACAGTATGACACTAGCATGCAGGACGTTACTACATGCAGAGAGCCCTAGTCTATTTCAATTTAAATATTGTGTAAAAAGTTCAAATTGTCCACAGAATGTACTAGGCCCTGTGTTATAGTGTGCGTGTGCTCCTGTATACTATCCCCAGTATCGTATTCAGTATACTATAATGGTATAATTATTATATTCTATTGTACTATAATTTATATTAGGTACTTACCCAATCAACGAAAATATGGTTAAAGAAATGAAAGAAGGAATTTTGAGGAAATTGAAAGATGCGGCTTCAGCATTCAGCACGCCAACTGTTACCAGACAGCCCAAGGGTATAATATATGCCTTCGCAATGACAGAGGTGAAGGGAGCTCGTATTGACCTATCCACCATTACCAACACGTTTGAGAAAGAGTTGATGTTCGCTGTGTATCCAGTTGAAGACATCAGTGGAGTTAAACTGGCCAATCTGATTAAAGCAGCTGCTACCGTGGACTATCCACTCTCTTGTAAGCACATATGCTTTTACTTTGCTGGTCACGGTGGAATTAGGGATAAACGCCCGTTCTTTAAGCCGGTAGCTGACGAAGATAGTGGAGAGCTTTTCTTCATTCGTGAAAATGTCCTTGTTCATTTTGGGAAGAATAAAGGTCGACCCAAAGATAAGTTTATATTTTTCTTTGATTGCTGTTTGAGCCAATCAGCCGATGACAAGACACCAGCCGAGGTTGGGTTCTCACTGGAGGCTCCTGTTCGATGTCTGATAGCATATGCCACAGCCGTTGGAGTCAAATCATATGGTGACACAGAAAAAGGAGGTCGATGGACGTCAACACTCTGTGAGCATCTAAAAGAGCAGGTGGAGCTGGGAGAGGCTTTGTCCAAGACACACGAAACTGTAATGAAGTTATCAGACAATAGGCAACCACCTCAACACAGATCGTGTCTTGGACCTGTTTACCTCAAAGGTATAAAGGAAATTAAATAACTTTACCAAAAATATTGTTATTATGATTTTTTTTGTATGGTATTAGTTTACCATACAATTGAGTACTGTTTGTTAGTGTGTGTGTGTGTGTGTATAATGTTTAGTACATGTATGTATGGTATTTAATTAACCCTACAAGTGATAAGGAAATAGGTACAATGTGCATTGTGACACATTACTTTATCTACCTAATACACATGTACCTTTAGCATTTGTATAGATAAATTGTATACAGTTATATTTTATTTAGTTAATAACTATTTGTAAATATAGGTATGCCTGAGATACAAGCAACTGCGAAGACTAGTGAAGAAGAATCCAAGAATATCCTGAGACGCCATCGCTCTGGTTTATATGAAACCCTTCACAATAACCCGACCAATTTAACCTCGCTAGCCACATCCCTCAGTATGGATGGTATCATTGATCACGCTCTGGAAGATGAGATCATCCGGGGCAGGGGGAATAAAGAAGTGGTTGGGAAATTCCTGGATAAACTGGAGAAAAAAGCAGATAATCAACCAACGTGCTTACCAAGGCTGTTTGACAAAATGGCGCACTTTGAAGGTACTCTACGTATAATAGCTGAGGAGCTAAAAGAAGAAGCCAGCAATGATAAAGATTTGGCAATCACAACAGGTTAGAGATACACAGTTTAACACTTGTATATAATACTAGACTGTTGCTATAAAGCAATCTAGCAGGATTATTGACACGTTTGAGACATAATAAAATACTTAATAATTATGTCTATCTTCATGATTGTAGATTTATTTCAAGACCTTGATAAATGTAAAACTGAAAATGAATTCCTAAAGCAGAGATTTGAGACACTGAAGAGAGAGAAAGAACAACAAGAACAGGCATTAACCAACCTCAAAAGTAACAACACATCTAAGTGGAAGGAGGACTTGACAGCCCTCCTATGTGATTTCATTGATAAAAATTTACATTGAAATAATGAATGAATTGCTATTTACTATTATGTAGTTATAAAGGTGTGGCATTTGTTTTTTTTTATTAATACATGCAAGTTTTCATACAGCTATTTATATTGAATATATAATTTTATAATTATTATTATGCCTGAATATATATAGGATGTCTTCACGCATAATCGAGTCTTTACCTTAATTTCACCTGTGCAGTTAATTGCATAAATTATAACTATTGTTTGTAATGACTACATTATGTAATTATTAATTAATTAATTACATTACTAATTATTAATCAACAAGTTAAATGGGCCACTCGTATATAAAAGTGAGAGTCAGGTTGGTTTGACCTGGTTAGCCAGCTATGTGACAGCATGTCTTCCAAACGGTGAGTAGAATACTCTTAATTTATTATATAACCACAAGCACACATGCCTGGTTAATGCATAATGTTATCATGCATTCCAATATTATTATTTTCACTCTGAGTAATCTCTATAGGGATGTATCACCAACCATACCATTGCTGCAGCAGCAAGAGGAAGGTTTTACCAGCAAAAAACAGTATGTGGGCACATGCTTCACCTGAATAATCATATTTATACATAATTATAAATAATCATAGTGGTAATAGAGAGATTAGTGTATTGCGATGATTCAAGAGGCTATATACTATAGATTGGGAAGGGAGGGTGGTGGCCGGGCAGGGTATATACATGTATATTCAGCTGTAATGGGAGCTATTGCTGGCATGTGCTGACATAATGTACTATAATGTATTGCTTTAAGGTCATTGAGCTATTTTATTTAGGCATCATCAAAAGCAGTCTGAAAAACATAAAGAAGTTGGATTTTTTGTAAGACGGTGTATACAGCATACATGCACACATACAGCACTTAAGCCTGTTCATTTTGAGTTGAGAATTTGCTCATTAGTATTCATTGGCAATTATTACGCAATCACAATGTGTTAAATATAAAATGCGTGGGTGGTACATACATTAGCAAATCCTCAACTCAACGTGAATACTTTAGTTGAATTCATGCATGAATGATATAGGTACTGATCAATCAACAGCGCTAGATTTTGTGCATCTATAACCCTGTTAAGTTCCAGGTAGCTTACTGTGGTAGCTACCTAACAATTAATTTCATACAGCCATTACACAGTTGATATTAAGACTAATTAGTCCATCACAACAAAGCAGGCACTATTACAGTTTTTTTTTTGAAGTGTAATAATATACTTACTAAGTACATATGCTATAACAGCATATTGGCATTGGCGATATCATGAAGTTGGGGTAATGGGCTCCTGGGTATGCGGTTGGGGACCATGTAGGGTATGCACATACGCTAATGAGCGGAGTAAGATTGCCGTTAGCCTACTTTAATAATTGATTTTAATTCATTACTCTATATAATATGATCCTTTTACAGAGCACTATAGGGCCACTCTATGTGATACCTCTACTATTAGCCATCCTGTTCACTGTATTCGCTGGATATCTTGTGACATTATCATACATTTTAGTGTTATCAATAGTCGATGAAATAATACTCTATGATGATCGATACATTAGAAACAGGAGCATCACAGACTACCACTGTAATGATACGTTACCAGCTGTATTCACTCTTGATGATTCCGGAGTTGATGCAAATCGTTTCATAGAGGACAAGAAGAATGATTTAATAGTGAAGCTTCTTGTAATTCTTGCTGCCTATGTTATTTCGTTAATAATAGCTCAATCACTATGGACAGCTACTTTATTCAGCCTCATGAAGAAGCTTCGGTTAGCACTCTTTAATAAACTTCTTGACAAGGAATTATCGTGGTATGATTTACATCCATCAACTGAGTCAGCACCACTAATGACAGAGTAAGCAGACTGCTACAACACATAATGGTTATTAAGTTACCGTTTATGAATTTTTTTATAGTTTTTTCATTGAGTTAGAAGAAGGTTTTGAGGAACATTCCTTTCAGTTGTTTCTGTTATTCAGTATATCAGTATTTTTTCTTATTTTCGCATTTATTAAATCCTGGAAGATGGTATTGATTTTTACCATATTTATAATAGTAATTCTCTTCCTCTGCTGTCTTATACTAAAAGTATGTGAATTAATAGTGATTGCTGTAATGTACATCATATGTATTGTAATGATGAATATACATGTAGGTATCAGTTAAAAGGAGCTACTCTTTAGAGTCCTATAATGCAAAGGTAGTCTCAATGGCTGAGGAGCTTCTTTCGTCTATAAGGACAGTGGAAGCGTACCAAGGAAAGGAATTTGGGTTGAAAAGGTTGGTTGGACTGTATTATCATTTCAATGATTCCACATGATACGCCCTTGTATCGTTGTATAGGTACTCTGGATTCTTAAAGAAGATGAGTAGCTCTTCTGTGAAGCTGAACTTCATGTTTGCAGCCGTAATCACCTCAGTTATTGTGTTTGGATATACCTCTGTGATATTCGTTAACGTGTTAGTCGTCACAATTAATCATACATATGCAACATGATAGGATGCTATTTTAAGCAACTGGCCCTCTACGAGTACTCATTAACATTGGAATGTCATATTGGATTTTATTGGCACTCATGTATATGTACTGTTCATATAAATATAGCATTACACCGATTAAGCTGTGCTAAACACTATATAGCTGACAAAGCCAGTTACACCCATTGATTGTTCTTATTGTACAAGATACTAATAATTGTCTCATCTGCATAATTATGTGTAATGTGCTAAAGTTGGTAACAAATCACTTTTTCCTGTGATATAATTCTATACAGATTAGGATACCTGCTGCTCGTGACTTGTGATATATCTATTCAAGATTTTATTCAGGTTGGCATTTATAATAGCAATAGTGATAATAAGTGTTACTATTTATGGCTATTGAAGGTGCTATAATATAGGACTTACCTTAATCATATAGGTCACTATTTCGCTTACTACATGCTCATGTGGAATTACATTGGGATTCTTTGAATTGGTGTCTGTTGGGAAAGCGATAGGATCACTGTTTGTAATGAGAAATATATGGAGGAATGCTAATGAGGTATGACTCACACTGATACTATAGTTTATATAACTTATATAGGAAATTTAGTCCTTTCAGTGAACTCTGAACTTTGCATTAATTGCTTTAGAAAGAATAGCCTACAAACCGCTAAATTTAAACACACTATATTTTAGGCAGTTAAAGTTAAGACACAGTTTTAAATTATAATGATCATTTTTTATTGTATACAGGGTTCAGTTACTAAAAATAGCCCCTCCCACAAATTCAATCACACTGTAAGTGAAGGTAGAGTTCAATTTAGCAAAGTTAGCTTCAATTATCCCTCTCGTCCCAACGTGACCGTGCTGAGTGGAGTCAATTTCCAAGTTGAGCCAGGTCAATCGATTGCCTTAATTGGGCCCAGTGGATGTGGAAAGAGTACCATAACCAAGTTACTGCTAGGACTGTATCAGTGTGACAGTGGATTGGTATGTGGTATATTCATGCAATGAATGCATACACTGGAGTTAATTGTAAAAAAGTATTGACAGTTTTCATGACGGTAGATCAAACAATGAATATCATTAATGAGCCGTCATGTTGGTAAGCAAGAGTGCACAGGCAGAATAAGTAGGCCCTCAAGTACGCCAAAATCCTAAATTTATATTATTTTGCAAACTCTGGCTCATAGAATAAGGTAGTCCGGCAGTACATACCGGTATCTATTGTATAATTTTACTAACAATAGCAATCTGGACTTTGCCTTCCCATTGTTTGTAGAAAAAAAAAGTCCTATAGTATTGCAATGTTTTGCCTACTTATAGCCTTTTGCATTCTTGCCTAGGTTAATGATATTCATTTTTTTGACACACCTTCATGAAAATTGTCTTAGCTGCTGTTTATACATGTATAGACTATATGTTATATAGATATTAGTTGATGATACTGCTGTCCAATACCTTGATGTTCATTATTTGAGGAAGCAAATTGGACTGGTGTCACAGGAACCAGTGTTATTCAACATATCCATTTACGAGAACATTCGTTACGGTTGTCCTGAAGCGAAACGTTGCAAGATTGAAGATGCTGCCAAAACAGCTAATATACACAGTTTCATACTGAGCCTACCTAATGGTTACGATACAATAGTTGGTGAGGGAGGTATAAAGCTGAGTGGAGGACAAAAGCAGCGCATAGCTATTGCCAGGGCTCTAGTTCGTGATCCTAAAATTCTTATATTTGATGAAGCAACCTCAGCATTAGATGGAGAGAATGAAAGGATAGTTCAAGAGGCTCTGGATAAAGCAATGATGGGTCGTACCACCATAACCATTGCTCACAGGTTATCAACTATAAGGAAAGCTGACGTTATCATTGGAATAGAGGATGGGTCCATTGTGGAGAGAGGTAATCACGCTGAACTCATGGAGAGGAAAGGACTGTATTACAGACTCATGATGGAACAACAAGCAGTTCCCCATAGGAATCTACAAGCTACAAGCCGCAGTGGTGATACCACCACCGCTAGTTCACTAGAAGCTGGTGTATTAATGGAAAAGTTTAACATTGACTTTACCAGTCATCAGGAACATAAAACTGACCTGTCAAATGAGTTTAAACCTCCAGTACGTTCCATATAGAATTAATGATGCACTATAGAGATTATGCATGAGACTATGAATATCATTAATGCGCTGCCATCTTGAAATGAAGGGCAATAATATACAGAGCGAGTAGGCAAATTCCATGTTTTTTAAAATTTCTCCATAACAAGTGAGCAAGCAAGCACCAAAATCAGTGTGATAGCACGTTAACGATATTCATAGCACATTAATGATATTCATAACCTCATGCATAATCTCTATTGTTAGAATTAATTTCATATTATTGTTTGTTTTAGTTCCTCATTAAAGGTTTTCTAATCCTATTGAGGGAAAATAGTGTGGTCTTCACTATTATTTTATGTGCCTCTATTCTTTTGGGATTGAAGGGTGCATCTGTGATAGTCACAAATTATGTTTATGGTTCTGCGATACTGGTATATAGTTACAACATAATAGTGCATTACTATCGTTACACATGGTGGTATACCCATTGTAGACACTTTCAGATACTGCAAGCAGTCAAGATTATAAGAAGCTGCTGTTCTTTTCACTATTTCTTCTGTTTTTGATAGGAATGGTTGGCCTAATGAATTTTCTTGGTGTGAGTTATACCAATTCTTATATAAGCTATAATAATGAACTCCTTGTATAGTTTATTCTCATGTTTACCGGAGGCGGTAATCTTGTTCAAAACCTACGATACGATATGTTAAAGGCAATGCTGCAACGAGGGGTACCATGGTTTGATAGGGCGGAGAATGCTGTGGGTACTCTAATTACGAAACTGACCGTCGATCCGGTAACGATTGATCAGGTACACAGTATTTAGCATAAATTATTAACTTTTATGATTTCATTGTTTGTATAATTAATAACAGATTATAGGATTCCCAATGGGCGTGGTCTTTGAGACTTTATTTGCATATGGAGCAATGGTTATTGTACTCCTCCTTGGATCATGGAGTATGGGAGTGATTGTTCTGTTAATAACTGGACTGTTGTTTGTATCCCAGCTGTTATATTTAGCTGTTTCGTGGAGAATTATTGATAAACAGAAACCACTGATGGAGAATTGCAATAAGATTGCCGTTGAATCTATAAATCATATTACTGTTGTCAAGAGCCTTGGAATCAATAATTTGATGGAATCACTCTACAAGGAAAGACTTCTCAAAGGAGAAAGGTACGTATTAATTTACATATACTGTGATTACTGACTTTGAGTTGTTTGCTTTATACGCACTTAATACTTACTGCATGCCTTCCATAGATTGAAGTTGCTGAGGATGATTCTTCGAGCTACATTGTTCAATTTCAATATGCCAGTGGTGATGTGCAGCCATATTGTTATCTTATGGATGTCAGTGGATAGTCTGTTAACTGGTGGTAACTTTGTTAGTGACAATGATTCAACTGCATTCTTATCATTTATGGGGTAAGTAATGCATAATGCAATATTCATTGGGTGTAATAGTAAATAAGGTGTGTTTATTTTTCTCTTCATTGTATAGTTTTTTCTCTGTTGTAGCTATATTCAGTACTGCACAGAGTTCAAGTATAGGAGCATTGCCTAGTTTTCAAGATGCTATTGTGTCTGGTTCAGTCATTGCTGAATTAGTTTATTCTAATTATGGTGAAGAAGTCATTCGAAAACGAGTAAAACCAGTGAGTGCAGATCATGCAATCGGGTCACTAAATAGCTTATATATATTACATACTCTTTTTGTGATTTAGACTGAAGCAGTTACAAGTAACATACGTTTCTGTGGTGTTGGATTTTCCTATCCTACTCGTCCTGGAGTACCGGTGTTGACTGATATCAATATATCCGTTGAGGAAGGAAAGACCTTAGCTATTGTTGGAGCCAGTGGTTCTGGTAAAACCACTATAGTATCACTACTGGAGCGATTCTATGAGCCATCATCAGGAGTGATTAGATTGGGGGAGTATAATCTGTGTGATTTGGATGTGTCTTGGTTACGTCAACAGATATCTCTCGTGTCTCAAGAGCCTGTTCTGTTCAACATGTCCATAGCTGACAATATTAGATACGGGGCTCTACACAAGACAGTCACAGATCATGAAATCATCAAAGCAGCCAAGAGTGCTAAAATACACGACTTCATAACCTCATTGCCAATGGTAAATCAGTTCATTGAAGCCTTGATACACACTTGCTTTTGTGTACATATACTTCTATAGGGCTATGAAACCATTGTGGGTTTAAAGGGTGTCCAATTGAGTGGAGGTCAGAAGCAACGTGTAGCCATTGCCAGAGCACTGATACAGGATCCAAAGATACTGCTACTAGATGAAGCCACATCATCCTTAGACACAGAGAATGAGAAGATAGTTCAAGCAGCCCTTAATAAAGCCCGGATAAATCGAACCACCATTATAATTGCTCATAGACTATCAACAATACGTGATGCTGATAAGATAGTAGTCATTGATAAAGGAGTAGTAATGGAAGAAGGCAGCCATCTTGAACTAATGAATAGCAGAGGAATGTATTATGAAATGAATTGCTCATGACTATATAGTTCTTCAATTTGATTAGAATTCATTGCCATAGTATAGCCATGTATAGTTTATCATATTATACTGACAAACCCCTGGATTGATTGATGTATTTCATCATATAGCCTGCCCAAACCCTGGCCACACACGGTATACACAAAGCTTTGGCTAGTATTAGATCTAACCACATTATTTGACGTCTTCTTTCCTTGCCATCACATGCATCAATTTTGTGCCGCAGCATCAATTCTGACACTCGATTACAAGTACAAATATAAACTTTAAAAAATATAGTACACCTTCAATCAGCTATAGTGAAGTGGTGGACATTAAGTGTACATGAATGGTTAATAATGCTTAAGCTATACACTAATAATGTACACAAAAAATTATTGTTACTTTTTTTATTTTTGACAACAAAAATATTAGCAAGAATAGCAATAGAGAATATACAGCTGGGGATAAAAAAAATCATGTTTACACAAATTAAAAAAAAAAAGCTTTAATAATCAGCATAGTCTTTTATGTATTAAGTATTTTGTAGACTTATGGTTAAAAGCAAAAAAAAATTTTATATTACAATCTGTTTACAAAAAGCTTAATTCCTTCTTCTCTTCTTCGTCAGTTGCTAGTTTCAACCCCCTGACCTGATGGTCATCATCCCCTCCAGCAGTGGCACCACCTTGATACTGATCACCGTACTCATATGGACGTGATTCATTGTCTGAATCACTCTCGTTTCTGTCATAAGCTATAAATACAGCAAGCATACACTAGTTATTAATGGTTAAGTGTAATCTATACAGCGGACATACCAGGACTGGCGAATGATGACTGCTTCTTCAAATCCGGAAGTACCTATAATATAATACATAAAGTAAAATTAATTATAATTAAGCAGTGTTAATATTAATACCGACCTCGTTTGGTGTGAATGTCATATGCTTGTATTCATTATCCTCTGTTGTGTTTGTATAACTCCTATTATAGGGAAAAAAGATTAAAGAGGGTATTTGTATACATTTGTGGCATATACCTACAACATTATATTATCATAAAGCCTTAGTTTACAATACATATGATGCTATATTATACATGCATGCATGATGGAATATATCCTGCCATATCTTGAGATTATAAAAAATTACAAATTAAACTTTTAAGTACATTCAATATTGTGAACTATATACATGTAGGTCTCAATCATGAATATTTTTAGCTAGTAGGAAAATTTTCTTATTTCACAGTACACGCATATAATAGTAAAACACAATTATTATTTTCTCACTCATATACACACACACCAATGTGTACAAATGAATTCTATATTCAAACAGATCAAGCAGTATATAGACGATACGTACCGTGCCTCAAGCGTGTTATCCTTGATAACTGGCAATTCCATGTTCACTGTACTTTGAGTCCTAGTGTTACGTCTCTCCAATGTAAATGTTTCCTGAGGTTCCCCGGCAAACTGGACACTATATCAGAATACATATAAGGTGCATAAATATACTTATATACCATCAATGTAATAAATACATACCTCTGACTTTTCCCACTGTTCCTCTTGACTATACATATCACTCCCAACACCAGGAGTACTATTATAATGATTACAAACGCGACCGAACCAGCTATGATACCAATAATGCTTGTTCCAATACCTAGTGCACCCTCACTACGACCTGCATCTAAATGATAGTGAAACATGTTATGAGTTAAACAGATTTTTCCGTGCGTACTGTATCACTTCATGTATCATAAATATTGATTGCAAGTGTATAGTATATGAAAATTTTAGATAATCAAATTGTGCAACTACAAAATAATCTGAAATGCTTAAACATTGTTTCACTCAGGGACCTCAAAATTCTTTTCATTATGAGGTTTTCGAAGATTCGATCCACTGTATCAATTGTGTGTAATGCTTGTGTTACAATTATACAAATTTTCGACATTGCTGCTGAGAATAAACCAGGCTTAATGTATAAGATCACAGCCTACAATGTCCCGTATATGCAGTGTATCACTCATATATTATACCTGCTCCATCAACTTGTGGTATCAGCACAACCACTGTACTGTTCTCCCCATAACCAGCACCATTCTTTCCTCTGACCTACATACACACACACCATACAAAATAGCAACTATTTTACACAAAAATTATAATGTACAATACCTTAAACTCATAGAAGTATCCCTGGATGAGGTTAGTAATCGCTATTGTGTTACGGCTATCATCACTTGTGGCTGCGATTGATCTCTCGAAAGGTCCATCAGAAACACTGCTCTATAATATTAATTAATAATTAATAAATAATTAATCATTGGTTAAGACAGTTTGTTTACTTGTGATCTCTCATGTCCACTGTATCTAATCTGATAGTCAGTGACGACACCATTAGGGTTACTGGGGGTTCCCCATGTTAGTATAACAGTACTACCATTCACTAACTCCTCCTTCAAGTCAGCTGGACTACCCGGTACTAATAAAGGAATAAGGCACCAGTGAGTACATATCACTGTACATGTTATACTGTCTTACAGTCTTCGAGAGTATTGAAATAGGTTACGTTGGAATATGGACCCCAACCAACGGATGTCATAGCTGCTACTGATACACTAATAGTCTCATATATCTGTAGACCTATATTATACATTAATAATAATACAACACTTACCCATGCAAGCATCATGCATTGAGATTGCGTCATACCTTGCTGCCTGTAAGATAGCTGATCCTTGGGGAACTGCTTGATTAGTGTATCTCTGATACTGACACGTGTGAGATTCAATGAGTACATCAAAACCACACCATTAGCTTCGAGAGGGTTGGGGGGCCTCCATGTTACAGTCATTGCAGACTTAGTCACATTGACAGCTGCTATATCAATGGCACCACTAGATGGAACTATACAATAAAATACACTAACACATCATGCTTTACCAGTACTGTCAATATAATACCTGACTCTGGCATTGTCTGTGTCATAGGAGTATTAGATACACCAGCTCCTTTGGAGTTGATTATAATCACCGAGAACTGATACTCGAAGTTCTCCTCGAGATTATTCAACCTATAATTCTCCTTTTGTAGGGGTTCCATGGCTAGACTGGGATCAGGGTGGTTGGCTTGCGGTGTTACCATGGTAACCTCTGTTTCCCTCCTCTTTCTTGAATCAGCTGTATCCTCTCCTGTGTTAGCCGACCCCCTCACTGCTACTATACCATATGATTCTATTGCTCCATTCCAAGTGACTCTTGAAGGAGGTCGGAAGGATATATCTGCTGACGAGGCACTAGTAATGGTAACTTTGAAATTCTCCACTGCAGCTGTTGGAACTGTAGAAAAGTCAATCGATAATTATATAAATTATAATTAACTGATAACAATAATTAACTGATAACCTTACTTTCTAGTTCAGTTGTATTGAATACCGACGAAACACTACTAATCTCATCTATTACATCATCAGACATTGCATAGTCACCTGACCCAAGGTCATGTGACATGACTGACGTTAGTTCAATAATATATCCACCATACGGTCTCAGTCCAGTAATAGTGTATTCCGTAGTCACAGGACTCAAACTGACCCTACCCAGCTCTGTACCGTACCCTGGGTAATAGTCCCAACCATCAGCTAGTCTATAGGATAACTGGTAGTCCGATAGATAGTACTCTTCAACTGGTACAGGATGGTCCCAGGAACATTTCATACTGTCGGATGATTCGGGCTGACAGCGGTAATTCCGTACACTAAATTCATCTATAATGAAACACAAATTAAACCAAAAGGACAACCCATGAAATTAATCTATAATACTATAGTAGCTATAGTAGAACCTTAAGCTAGCCACTGTTTTATAATAAACACATTTAACAAGGCTCTCAAGGGTATAAGTGTTATAAGAGGTTTCACTTTCAGTAAACAACATGGCTCAAATATGACATGAAAGGGTTAATATTGATATTTAGTTAATATTAATTAATTAATATTAATAAGGGTGTACGTGTATAAATCATCATTACCTTCAGCTAGTGTTGTCATTGATATCGGTTCACTAATTGGTCCTGTACCCCCGTCATATATAGCAAACACTACCATCCTGTAGTTAGTGTTAGTGAGGAGAGACTCAACAGTGAAGAATGTGTTATTGGAGTGTGAAATGATGGTTACAGGGAGGCGTGGCGTCTCGATAGGGAATGATGTGCTGATAAGCTGGTAGGTTATTCCGTAGGCAATAATGATGTCATCAGGATCGAATGGTGGAGCCCAGTGTATGGTTACTCTAGTAGCACTGACAGTACTGACAGCTAGTGATGATGGAGGACCAACCAGAGCTATAGATTATATATAAAAGGAATGTAGTGTATTGAGTCGAGGATTAACTCATTAAATATTCATCTAAGATTCATTAATTATGGCTATTCACTGCCCATTCTTAATACATAATTATGAATGATGATTATTGTACAATGAACATATCCTTCACTCAAAGTAAACTTTTCAAAATTATTATTTTTATTGATCAAACAACTCACATCCTTCATAAGTACTGATATACACCAGTCCACTTGGTCCACACCCTATCACAGTGTAAGCACATACAGAGCAGGTATAGTGTGTGCTTGGTTGTAGCCTGTGTATACTGACACCAGTTCCTGATACATCAGCAGTTAACTGGTGTTCATTGAGTGCAGTACAGTTGATATGGTACCCCAATAGGACTCCATTGATTGCATCCTCTGATGGAGACACCCAGGATATGTGAATGGTCAAGTTCTGTTCCAATATGGCTACCAGTTCAGCTGGAGGTTCACTGGGAGCTAAAATAACATATACAAATAATACAATAATACATAGGGAAGAGCTGGTGTGGCATAGTTTATACCTGCTTGTGGTAGTGTAGTATTGATTGTGTCACTGTATGGTCCAGTTACAATAGTGTGACCAGCTATTTCAACTGTGTATGTATGGAATGGCTTCAGGTTAGTGATCACAGCTATTGTTGAGTTATACACTTGTATCTCCACTCTAAACGAACTGTCCTTTAAATCACTAATGGCCAATCTGTAAAACCTTATCCTTCCATTCTTGTCATGTTCCTCGATATCATCCCATGAGACAGCAAGAGTGGTTGCGTTTACAGGCCATACTGTGACATTGTGAGGAGGGGTGTTTGGGACTGTATTAAAGAATAAGGGCAATTATAATCAATAATGAAGGGACAATGATCAATTGTTATTATACCATCTTCCAGTAGCTTAAAGGTTCCATGATATCCCGGACCAGGTCCTATTGTCACAACGCTAATATCAAAGGTATAGTCATAGTAAGGGTGGAGGTCTTGTAGATGGAGGAACAGATCTGTAGTATTAAACACAGCCACAGTATTCGCAGGAACCTCTTTCAGTGTTACAGCATAGTGTCTAATGACTCCATTATGGTGATGAGGGAGGGGAGGGGCCCAGTCAATGAATACTGAGGTAGAGGTAATGTTAGATACACTGACATTGAGTGGACCAGTGCTGGGGACTATAGTAACAATCAAACATATTATAACTATTAATAAACCAGTAATAATATCATTATATACCATCTTCATCCATTGTGAATGACACCTCAATGATAGGACCAGCTGCTACAGTGAAGGCTACCACTGATACCTCATATCCATAGTAAGGGTGGAGACCATTGATAGTAGTATTAGTGGATGGTACACTGAATGTGTCTATGAAGGCATCACTAACGGACTCTGATACTGATATAATGTATTTTCGTATGACACCGTTTCGTTTACTGGGCTCTGGAGGTAACCACGAGAGATAAATGGCAGTAGAGTTGAGTACATCCGAAGTTACGTTCAACGCTGGACCAGTCGGAGCTACATAAAAATAAATGAATTGATTAATGTGCAAGTGGAAGCCCAATCAGCTATATTGATTGGTAATTATAACAAACAATTTTTAAAAGTTTCGATTTTCCACAATTAAAAGTTTGTTTGAATACTACAATACAGCTGGTTAACTTTCACTTGAGTAGTACATTAGACATTGTATAATGAGATAAGCAAAAATATTATAACTTAAACAACACATGTGAATACATACATACCAGCTTCAGGAGTAACCACTGTTGTCACTGGAGTATAAGGTCCGTAGGCTACTGTCACAGCTGCCACTTTAACAGAGTAAGTGTAATAGGGATGAGCAGTATTTATAAAGAATGGTGATTTGTCAGGTTTGTATTCAGTGACTTCTTGAGTCTCAGCTACTGTGATGTGCACAGAGTAGAACAGAATGATGCCGTTAGTGTCTTCCGTTGGAGGGGGCTGCCATGTAATGGTCAGTGTATGAGGGAAGGGAGCTACTACACTGAATGATGTTACAGTACTTGATGGAGCTGTATAACAACAAATCATGATAAATAATAATAAAGTCTGTTTGTATTATAGTTGAGGATTTACTCATTAGGAATTCATTAATTATGCCCACACACGTATACTTACTAATACATTATAAATGATAATTATTACATACTTAATGTCAATGAATACTAATGAGCAAATCTACTATCTATATACACATGCAGACAGACATACCATCCTGTAGTGTTCTAACTCCAATAGAGTTACTGTAAGGACCCTCAGCTACTGTTATACAGGTCACAGTGCAGTGATGGACATAGAACGGGTGTAGCTGTGTTAGTGTTGCGTTAGTGGCTGTAGTATTAACAGTGAACTGTTCCTGTGTCTCCTGAACTGTTACCACCACCCTATACCCAGTGACCACTCCATTGATGTCCTCCTCAACAGGTGGTATCCAGGACAGTAGGAAACTGGTAGAGGTTATCATACTAGCAGTGACCTGACGTGGACTCGATACAGGAGCTATGGAGAGAGGGAATATACAGTATTAAAAGACGTTGAATAACATTCTCAAACAACTAACAATCTTCCTTTGTAGTGAATGAGTTGTGTATAGACGCTGGTCCTAACCCTATAACAGTATGAGCAGCTACAGTGAACTGGTACGCAGTGTGAGGAGAGAGTATTGCCAGTACATGTAAACTGGTAGTGTTAGAGGTTAGGTTCCATTGGTTATTGGTATCACCCTCAGTTAGCGTCACGGTATAGCCCAGTATGATACCGTTGTGGTCAACAGGTGGTAGTGGATTCCATGACAACAGGACACCAGTTGATGTGATGAGTGAGGTAGAGAGATTGGTTGGAGCACTAGCAGGTACTATAGCAATGAATTATAATGTGATTAATAATTATATAAAATAATTGAACAAAATATTCACCATCTTCCAATGTAGTAAAGTTGATATTAGCACTGGGGCCATTACCAATAGTAACTGCCTGTATAGTGCATTGGTACAGGTAGTGTGGATGGAGATTGGTCAACTGGATACTAAGGCTAGATGATGTGTGTACTTGTTGGCTATTGTCAGGTCCTACCACTATTATTCTATAGTGCTTGATGACACCATTCTGATCCTCAAGGTTTGGTTCCGTCCATTGTAGTGTTACTGTAGTTGATGTGGTATCAGTTACTTGGATATGTTTGGGCGGAGCACTTGGAACTAAACAAAGAATATACATTATACAATGAATACATAACCTTATTTTAATAGTCTCGTGTGACTGGGCTCATGAGACTAGGTAACGTACTGTCTTCAAGTGTTGTTAGTTGTATATCAGTGGAAGGTCCTAGACCCACTGTATATGCTGCTACTGATATCGAGTAATCATAGTTTGGATGGAGGTTCACTAATACTATTGTATTGTGTAGGAAGTCCTTGTGTTCCTGTGTTGTGGTGTTAGTGTCTAGCTCGTACACAGTGATGGTGTATGATTTGATTGGTCCGTTCTGGAGTTCAGGTACCGGAGGATCCCAGGAGACCTCAAGTTTGGTTGAACTGATGACAGAACCGGTAACGTTTTGTGGAGGACCGCTTGGAACTAAATTAATAATAAAAAAACAGAATTACTTTAACTGCAGTAAAGAAGGTGTTAGACACTCACCATCAGCAGGTGTCTGTGTAGTGATACCAGCTGTATATGGTCCACTGGCTACTGTAACCGCGGCTACGAATACAGTATAGGTATAGTATGGGTGGAGATTAGACAGCAGTAGAGATGTGGTCAATGACTCATGGTTAAAGGTGAGGGCTGTCTCAGACTCCTGTACTCTTATATTATAGTGACGAATTATACCGTTGGTTTGGTTGGCCGGTGGAAGGCTCCAGGATATGTTGAGTGAGGTGGAACTAACAGGTGACACTGATATAGACAACGGAGCAGCACTGGGAGCTAAGAAATATATAATAAAATTAATTCAAATGGTTTTATTGCAATGGCTAATAGTTATATAGGTTATAATACTAACCAGCTTCATGTGTTATAGCAGATACAGTACTGCTATATGGACCACTAGCAACAGTGACAGCTGCTACGGATATGTGATAGTTATAGTAGGCATGTAGTGAAGTCAGGGTTATCTGTGTGTTGGTAGAACTGACTACAGTAGTGATCTGTGTCTCCTGTTCCAGTTGCTGTACATCATATCTCCTGATGATTCCATTGATATGGTGTAGAGGGGGATCGACCCACGTCAGCAAGATCTCACTCGAAGACACGTATACTATCGTTACGTTCTCAGGTGGGGATAATGGAGCTGTAACAAAGAATGCGATAATCATGGAATATCAGTTAGAATCACATAATTATACGTATAATACCTGCTTCATCAGTTTCAAAGTACTCGAATGATGTATCTGGTCCACTGCCAACTGATGTACTAGCAGATACCACACAGTAGTACACAGTATATGGGATGAGGTTGCCAACAGTAATACTGGTCAAACTGGTTACGACAGGTGTCAGTGGTTCCGCGGTCTCGACATTGGTCACAGATACAGTGTATTCAGTGATGACGCCATTTTGTTCAGAGAGAGGAGGGGGATTCCAGGAGATCTCAACATGAGTTGAGTTGTGGACAATTGTAATTAAATTGGTTGGGGAGCTAGTGGGTACTATTATCAGAGATAAATAAATAAAACTTTAACTTACATGTACTATTATGATACTTATGCTCTATAACTGACCATCTTCATTCAATTGGTAAGATACAATAGCAGAGTAGGGCCCTGTGTCAATAGTATGGGCAGCTATGATCACTTGATAAGTATAGTGTGGATGGAGGTCAGAGACCGTCAGTTCATTAGAGTAAGCAATCATGTTGAGCTGCGTTCCAGTGTTGGTCTCTGTTAGGTTGACCTTATAGTGTCTAATGATTCCGTTCTGGTTATAGTCAGGTATTGGATCCCATGAGAGATGGACACTGGTAGAGGTTATGTTACTAGCAACAACACCACTAGGTGCAGTTGCAGGAGCTATATAAAATATAATCAAATAACTTAAATTTATATAACTTCTATTACACTAGTCTAACCTGATTCAGGCATTTGTACTATTACTGAAATCCCTGGTCCATTACCAATAGTGACAGCTGATACAGTGAACTTGTATGTATAGAATGGGTGGAGACTACTAATGGTAGTTGATGTTGCTGTTATAGTGTTTGTTGTAAGTGTTCCTGTTTGAATTTCAGTATAGGATACGTTATAGTGTTGGATAACACCATTGATGTCCGTAGCTACAGGAGGTAGCCATGCCAGATACACATCTGTTGCACTCTGAGCTGTGGCATTGAATTTCTGTGGAGGACTTGAAGGAACTGTATAATAAAACAGATAAAATAATGGATTAACAGGCTATTATAGGCTGTATATTATATTGTGTCTATTGAGTCTGCTATATCTCTCACCATCTTGATGTGTTGTTATATTGTATCCAGTAGTGTATGGACCAGTATCAACTGTGAATGCAGCTACCTGTACAGTGTATGTAGTGTATGGGTTAAGGACTGATGTACTGAAGGTGGTCCCTTGAGTTGTGAAGGTGAACTCATCATCATGGATACCACCATTAGCAGTGACTATGATGGAATATGATCGTATGATCCCGTTATGATCGGAGGTGGGCGGAGGAGACCAGGTCATGGTGATTGAGGTGGAGTCAACAACAGACACAGATACAGAGACAGGAGGAGATGATGGGGCTATATACAAATAATGGACATTCACGTAACCATAGGTATATTACATCACAGCAATACAACTAGAATTATTTTTATAAGATCTGCACCTGCTTCATCTGTTAATACTGTAATAGCTGTGGTATAAGGACCCTCATCCACAGTAATGGCTGATATATAGCAGTGGTAAATATGGTAGGGTTTTAGGTCCTCTATGATAATCTGAGTTTGATTGGTGACCAGTTGGTCAAAGAACTGTGTCGCCAGCTGCGTAACGTTGACTCTGTACTCTCTGATGACTCCATTATGATCATCAACTAGAGGTGGGTCCCAGGTTATGTGTATTGAGGTAGAGCCAAGAGAGATACCACTAGCATGAAGAGGGGCACTGTCAGGAGCTATACAATAGGAAAAAAAAAACATTACAGCACTATACAGTTCATTATATCACTATACCATCTTCTTCAGTTTGAATGAAGTACAGATTGCTGAATGGGCCGACACCCACTGCTGTTTCCGCGGCAACCACACAAACATAAGTAGTATAAGGGTCCAATCCAGTTATGTATATATAAGTCTTAGTAGTGAAGTACTGTACAGTGGCCAGGGTATCAGCATGGGTAACATTGACAATGTATTGTACTATGTCACCATTCTGTTCATTGTCAAGGGGTGGAGACCAGGAAATGTATATACCAGTAGGAGAGGTGGAGTTACCCGAGATAGACTGTGGATAACCACTAGGAACTATATAATAATAATAAAAAAATAATAATAATAATAATAATAAAATCATGTCAATAATTTTTTTGCCTTTGCTGTGCTGGTTTTGTTGTGTTGTGATAATAATAATAATCTAATAATAATAATAATAGTAATAATAATAATAATAATTATCCTGGCTGTATTTATTCATCTGTTTGACTTATATATATACATTTATATTGTTTATGCTTGTACTATGTTCTTTGTGTTGCTTTGTGATTTTGTTGATAATAATAATAATAATAATAATAGATTTATATAGAAAAAAAAAAAAATAATAATAATAATAATAATAATAATAATCATAGCATAATGAGTTAAAATATATGTATGTATGCATGTATGTATGTACATGTATGTATATGTATGTATAATGTAACTAACCATCCTGTGGCATTGTGATTGTGATGGATGAACTATAGGGACCTTCAGCTACTGTGAATGCTGTTACACTGAACCTGTACTCAAATGAAGGTGTTAACGAGCCAATGATTCCAGTGGTTGAAGTGAACACCCTCGTTTGGTTTTCCCCTGTATTGAGATTAGTTATCAATACTCTATACTCTCTTATGATTCCGTTATGATCCTCAGGAGGGGGCGCAGTCCACTGGATGGCCACAGTACTGGGATCAATAGAGTACCCAACATTGATCACAGGAGCAACATTAGGAGCTATATTACAATAATAAATTATTACGCATAAATAGTTATTTCTAAAATCTAACCATCTTCAAGTGTGAGTATTGTTATAGACAGTGTGAATGGTCCCGTTCCAATACTGGTCTGAGCTGCTATAATACAGGAATAAGTTGAGAACGGTGCTAAACCAGACAGTGTGAACTGGGTCCCGTTGGTAGTGTAGTTAGTGGTAACCCCATTCCCAAGTGAAGTGATTGATATATAGTACGAAATGATTACTCCGTTCTGTTGATCAAAGGGAGGCGGGTTCCAGGATAGAGTGATAGAAGATGATGAATAAGATGTACCAGTAAACACTTGAGGTGAGCCACTGGGAGCTGTGTATATAAATATAATTATCAATAATGACTACGCAGTCTGTACATTATAATCATGCTGACCTTCCTCATCTAGAGTGACATTAAATGGCTCAGAGTATGGGCCCAATCCAACAGTATAAGCAGCAATGGTGAACCGGTAGGTGTAGGCTGGATGCAGTGAGGATATAGTTATACCAATGCTGTACGATGTGTATTCCAGTATTTTTCCTGTCTCCACTTCAGTCACTCGAATTCGGTAATACTGTACAACTCCATTAACGTCTTCAAAGCTAGGGGGATCCCATTTTAAGAAGAAACTAGTTGAAGTAACTATCAGGGATTGCGAGGTGTAGGTTAGGGAAGGTGGTCCAGAGGGAGCTGTGACAATACAAAAATATTAACAATAACGATACCATATTCAATTCCACACACATGCACTAACCATCTTGTGGTGAAGTAAGGGTGAACTGAGGTCCGTATGGTCCTATACCCACTGCTGTTCTTGCTGCAATGATGCATACATACGTCCTATAGGGTCTTAGGGTATTGACTACCAGATAGGTATAGTTTGAGTACAAATACACTGTCTGATTGGTCTCGATAATGTCAACTCGAATAACATATTCAATGATGACACCATTCTGACCATCTTCAGGTGGGGGCTCCCATGTGAGGTACGCTGAATAAGGAGAGGTTGATGTGGCATTGAACATCGTTGGGGACTTGCTAGGAGCTGTACAGATATGCATAGATTTGTACATAAATACCAAATTAAATTGATCATTGTATTAACTAACCATCTTCAGGGGTTGTGAATATGATAGATTCCGACTCCACCCCTTTGAATATAGTGATGGCAGCAATAGTCATGTTATACACATAGTTTGGGTGTAAGTTGGCGATTGTAACTGATGTGCTTTGGACGGACGTAACAAGTAGTAGTCCATTTTGATCAACCAAATATATCTCATATTTACGTATTATACCGTTTTGGTGCTCAAAAGGAGGCGGGGCCCAGCTAATGGATACACTAGTAGAGCTACTAACAACAGCAGATACACTCAGTGGAGCAGCAGTAGGAGCTATGGAATATAGACAATAATGACTTATGTATCATTGAATCATATACTAACCATCTTCAGGCATTAGTACAGTGAAATTACTGCTGAATGGTCCCTCATCTACGATAGTAACAGCTGCCAAATAGAAGGTATAGGAGTAATAAGGATGGAGTGAGGTTAGGTAAAGGTATGTTGTGTTTGAAGTGAACTGCAATGTTGAGCCAGTCTCCAGTTCGGTTAGTTTGATGATGTAATATATAATGATTCCGTTCTGTTTATCAACAGGAGGTGGATACCATGTTAGGTTAAGACTGGATGATGAGTCAGCAACACTGGATGGATTTTGAGGTGAGCCAGTTGGTGCTTTAATTAGAACAATAAGCAAAATTATTAATGTTTGTGTACATGTGCTATACATATACCTGCTTGATGGGTTATTACAATGATGGGTGTATTGAATCGATAGGTCTCATTCCCAATAATCTGTACTCTGCAACTATAGGAATAATGTGGATGGAGTGATATTATATTGGCATGGGTTTCTACAGCAAAGAAACTCCATTCCCGCTCTGTTTCCAGTTCATCACACTCAACAACAAAATACTTCACCACAATAGATGGAACAAGGGGAACATCCCACGTCAGGTATATCGCTGTTGAACTGACTGCCACTCCAGTCATATTGACTGCAAGAACTGTATAATAGATTACGTCAATATTTTATAGTACTATAGAACTTCATGCATTTTATATAACACATTAATTTATTATAATACATCATGCTTACTCACTTCCTTGTATTGTGATGTCGAATGACTCAATATCAGTAGTGACTGTACCATTAGTGAGCGTATTGGTTCCATTGCATGTGTACTTCCCTTCGTGACTGGTCATTACAGATGATATAGTCAACTGACTGGTGACATTCTGGCCATTAGTTGTCTTCGAAATAGAGACTCCATTGCTTCCTGGAGACAGTAGAACTCCGTTCCTGTACCAGTTCACAGCTGGTACAGGTTTACCAGCACTGTGACATATGAGGTCAACACTGGAACCATAGTAATAGTCAAACTCAGAGGCTGTATATATTGATGATGTAATCACAGGATCAGATGATTTTGGTGACCTAAATGTCCAAAATGTTTTACTTGTGACAGCCACATTCCCAGGTTGACATCCGTCCAAACTATTGACTATTCCACCTTCAAAAGTGATATAGAAGGATTGTTCCTCAGAGAAGGCGTAAGTGGGCGCAAAGGTTAGCGTTGAATTGGCAATGGTAACTTCAGAAGATGATGAAGTGTCTATCGAATGAACAACAGCATCATTTGTGGCACTGTGGAATTTAATGGAAGAAGATACCGAAGGTTTTTGAATGTCTTTAGTAAAATTTAAGCTCCATGTTTGACCAGATTCAGAGATTGTGTTATTGTCAGCTGGTGACAGTGTGTTTGTATTTGGCTGAGGTGGTAAAACACCAGCATCAATTTTAATACAATACTGCTCAGTATTAGTGCCAGTGGAACTAGTAGCAGTATAGCAAAGTACATAGGTCTGTCCTTGTTGTGCGGCTGTAGGAGTCCAGGTTATATTGATGTAGTATAGATTACCAGATCCAACACTGACTACATTAGTCTTAGTCGATCCACTTGGTGATATGGTAGATATGGATGATATTGATGCTGAGGAACTGTTACTGTTGGCCATAATCTGTGTGGTGAAGGTATCACCGGAATCCACAGCAACACAAACACCCGATTTCAGAGTGGGTGGTGATACGAAGTAAGGAGAAGAAGAACATGGTTCAGTATTGGTAAACACATATACCAAAAACTGGAGCACAACTGTACTAAAAGGTGTTGATGATGAAGCTGTTTGGAAGTCTTCAATGGCAACTGCAGCTGCTTTATATCCTGTCCCTTGGTTAGCTGTATATGATATAGTGCAGGTATCAGAGTCTATTGTAGCACCCGGGAACCCACCACACACATCATAGCACTCCATACCAACACCCCATCGGCATTTAACAACATCACCATCTGGATCAGATACAGCTAGTTGAAATTGGTGACTACAATCAGATTGGAGACGTATCACAGGAGAAGTGGCAGCTCGTGGTGTGGAATTAATGACACCAATATCACTACGCACTACTGTAGAAAAGGTAGATTGCAGGTTCCAGTAACTGTTGATTGGGGCAATCCAACCGCTCCCAGTAAAGCCAATCGAAACTGTAGTTGAAGCAGGGAAAGTCTGATAGTGAATATTTTGACCAAATGACCAGTCCTCAGTTGCATCATAATCAGTACATTGATAGGATAAACTCCCAATATTAAAAGAACAGCCTGAAATGCATGTAAGTATTCCCTGACCGGAAATATAAGTACCGCTAGAAACTGTATTAGCATTACAATTGCCACCAGCACCACTGCTACGCCTCCATGAAATATGGTAAAATATTTCCATCTATATAATACACATTATGAAAAGGGAAAATACCATTATACATTACCCCGTAATTTGGGAAATTTTCATTGTGGTTATATTTCCATAATCTTCAAATTTACAGAAATTAAATACATGAGCTTAGCTATAGTGCATGAAATTAATTGACAAATTTTACTATGATGGAAATATATTTTACTAATCAATAAAATTCCAAACATTTTTGAGTGGAAATTTCCCGAATTACGGTAATCATCATTCTACAACTCCCTCTCCTGCTCTAATTAAATATTTTTATTAACAGCTTTTAATTCTCTTGTCACAGACATGCAAATTTATTAAGTATATTCATATACTATCATAACTATTAAGCGGCTATATATGCATTTTTTTGTCCAAAAAAAAAAACATAAATGCCGGGTGAAGCCATATGCATGGGGTCAGCATGCAAAAATGATTGCATATATAGTGGTATATAATCACATAGCTTGTTTTTAGGTCAGCAAGAATTGTAGAAAAACAGCACCAATTGCAGTGAGCCGTCATATATATAAGTGATTAATCTGCAGCATATCTGAATGGTAATTATAGAGATCAAATATTGGTAGTTGACTGGCTATATTATTATACTATAGAGCCATATGAGTTCAAGACCATGCAGATAGAGTTTATACGGCCACATTTTATTTTTCTTTGATGGTATAAAAGTGCCTATACAAATGACCCACTAAATGGTAAACCGCCATACAAAATTAGTGACCTTTTTTTTATTACTGACACCTAAGGCATGCAAATGCATATTCATGACACCAGAGTGCACACAGGAGGTCTCATGAATACTATATTAATTACTTTGGCATGGGTGATGTTCCCACAGCAGGAAAATTATTTATCAGTTATTGCATTAGAGAGCATACAAGCTTAATTGCCCGCATTATATGTACATTGTATGTACATGCATATAGTTGGCATATACTGAGCAAAATTTGAACCTTATGCCGGCATGCACACTATTATCGGCTGCATGCATGTATGTGCAAAAATATATACTCAATCCACTAATTCACTTTATAATCCCAACATGAACCATATGCCAGAATGCAGATTTAGCACGAAAAATCTTAATTGGTTATGATCATGCAGCTTGTATAGTAGGCTCAGCGCTAGCTATAGAACTTGTATAATGGACCGTCATGGGGCATGACACTGTGGGCTACCACTTAGTGCCAGCCCCCCTTCCGGCCCCCAATGGCCGGGCATGTTACTTTGCATGCATGTTGACAGTGCATTGGCGATTCCAGCAGAGCGCGGGCAATATTGCTGTATACATGCTGTGCATGCATGCCCAGACAGCCGGTTTATGTGATGACGCATGAAATGCATCAAAAGACTGTTTAATATCAACATGCATTAGCAAGCAGCATTATACAACACGAAGTACTTAAACCTTATTGTCTCATTGTCAATAGTAAATAAGCCGCTCCCTCATGCATCATGCATGCTCCTGGATATGTGCTAATAAATAGCTTTTCAGTATGTTGTGACATATTGTGTGCAGCAGCTATTCAAAAATTATGCTCACTTCATTAGCTCCTCCTCCAGGACGAGGACGGACCATGAAAATTCCTCCACGGAAGTGGCTTCCAGTAGCACTTCCAAGAAACAAGAGAACCACTGCAAGCAATTTTGCCATAAAGAAATCCATTTTTCCTTTATGCACAATTTGCTAAACTATGCAATACATGCATATACCTCAGCATTTAACGATAAGCCACAGCATCATAATGCAGCTTGCATGGTATTTATTACTTGGTGATTCACCATCATATGCTTCAGTGCACGTGAATGTGCACGAATACATGAATTCATGAATATCATGCACAGCTGAACTAATAATTACTTGGGGGTGGGACAGCTGGGGCGGAGCTAATCATATACCTTGGTAATTAATTGACCACACACATGGGTTTAAATACACCACTGAATGCACAGTAAACTTGTCAAAATAAACTACCGGCTGCAAGCACAATTCAGTCATATTTAAATTTCATAACATATAGCATCTCAGTAGTATTAGACCAACATTATTCATGGGGCAATATGTTGACTAAAGTGTCCGGCAAAAATATCACAACAAACTTTATGTAGTATAGTATCATAGTATCTATATATATAGTACCTATAGTACGGGTGCAGGTCTATGGTTAATATAAGACCCGAGAGCCCGAGGCTGCCTGAGGCGAAGCGCAGAGGGCTCAGTGATATAGAGGGACATTGAAGGGTCTCTTCATGTATATTAGATAGCCCGTATAGACCAAAAACTCGTGCTATAGAATCTATATATATATATATATATTGTATTGTTATATACCTTACAGTCACATCTGCTCAAGTTGTTCTTTGCTAGAAACTCTTAGCTGCTATGAGTTTCAGATACGATTGACTTTCTCGTGAATATCGTTGTTTATGAGCTTTGGACGTCGTGAATCTCGTTAACTCCTCGTTAATCTTATTATGACATGGATAATTAGAGATCTGGCGGTGGTTTGATGTGACTACAAAGGTATACAATATCACATTCACCTCATGAAAAAGATGTGAATATACTCATGTCTCATTCAATGCTAACAGCCCCGACAGCAATATAAAAAATTATGATCAAATAAGTTAGACAAGCAATAGGGAATATACAGCCGAGAGTAAAAAAAAAATTATGTTTACACAAAATTAATTATAAAAAAAACTTTAATATTATATCAGCATAGTCCTGTATGTATTAAGTATTTTATAGTAACTTAATTAAGACTTAGTTGTAAAAAAAAAACAATTATAATCTGTTTACAAAAAGCTTAATTCCTTCTTCTCTTCCTCGTCAGTTGCTATTTCCAATCCCCTGACCTGATGGTCATGATCCCCTCCAGCAGTGGCCCCACCTTGATACCGATCACCGTACTCATATGAATTGGATTCATTATCTGAATCACTCTCATTTTTGTCATAAGCTATAAATACAAAATGCATACACTAGTTATTAATGGTAAAAGTATAATCTATATAAACATACCAGAATTAGTGAATGATGACTGCTTCTTTAAATCCGGAAATACCTATAATATAATACATAAAGTAACATTAGTAATGATTGTGTGTTAGCATAAATATTGACCTCATTTGGTGTGAACGTCATATGCTCGTATTCGTTATCCTCTGCTGTATTTGTATAAGTTCTGTTGTAGGGAAGAAAGATTAAAAAGGGTTTTTTTATATATATACAGTAGGCCTGAGGATATTATTCCCAAATTTTTACTCATAATTCTATTCCTTTATTCTCAGAGTTTAACCCATTATTCCTGCATTTTCTTCTATTATTCTCAAGTATTTCATCAAAAAATACCGTAACTTATAGTTATGAGAACCATTGAACATTGTAATGAAGCATAAAGATGCAGCTCATACATGAGTTTGCATCAAACAGCATGCAACGTAAGACCAAATCTGGTTTTATTTTTTGTTGTGAGTGACATTTGGTGCTGGAGTTTCATGTATATTGCAAATCTAAATTAATTATAGTCTTCAAGCAGTGCTATAAATATTTTTATGTTACTGAATTAGAGTATGTGTGGTTTGATTTAATACATTGCCTATTATTCCCGAATTATTCCGGGAATAATTTCCTCAGGCCTAATATACAGTGACATACAGGGTATTTGTATATACAGTGGCATGTATCTACAACAGTATAATATAGTATTTATATATAGCAGTATATACATGTAGTAAAACAATTATATTTTCACACACCGACGCACAAAAATGTATTCCATTGTTAAACAGATCAAACAGTATACATGTACGTACTTTGCCTCGAGTGTGTTGTCTTTGATAACTGGCAATTCCATGTTCAATGCGCTACGAGTCCTTGTGTTGTGTCTCTCCAGTGTTTCCTGAGGTTCCCCGTAAAATTGGACACTATATCAAAATATATATGCATGAGTATGCACCATCAATGTAATAAACACATACCTCTGGCTTTTCCCACTGTTCCTCTTGACTATACATATCACTCCCAACACCAGCAATACTATTATAATGATTACAAACGCGACCGAACCAGCTATGATACCAATCATGCTTGTTCCAATACCTAGTGCACTATCACTACGACCCGCATCTAAACAATAGTGAAACATGTTACGAGTTAAAACAAAATTTCCATGCATGCTGTATTACTTCATGGATCGATCACATTTATTGATTCATAGTATATGAAAATTCTAGATAATCAAATTGTGTAACTACAAAGTCATTTAAAATCATGTCATCGCAAAATGTAGAACTGAATTTTTACAGTGCATGGAACCTTCGAATTATGACATTTTTTAGGACTAACACATCAGATTACTCCATTACTCAGAGGTTTTTTTAATGAGACCTCAAAATCCTTTTTATTACACGAGGTTTTCATTAAAGGGAGTTTTCATTATCGGAGGTTCCACTATGTATTTCAATCTTGCGTAACGTTTGCATTGCTATACAAATTGTTGAGAGTGTGCTGAATATAAACCAGGCTTAATGTATAAGATCGATGCACCCACAATGTCCTGTATAATATTATAGTGTATTATATTATACCTTCTCCATCAACTTGCGGTATCAGCACAACCACTGTACTGTTCTCCCCATAACCAGCACCATTCTTTCCTCTGACCTACATACATGTACATACACATCGTACAAAATAGCAACTATTTTACACAGTAATAATGTATTATACCTTAAACTCATAGAAGTATCCCTGGATGAGGTTAGTAATCGCTATAGTATTACGGCTACCATCATTTGTGGCTGCGATTGATCTCTCGAAAGGTCCATCAGAAACACTGCTCTATAATATTAATTAATAATTAATAAATAATTAATCATTGGTTAAGACAGTTTGTTTACTTGTGATCTCTCATGTCCACTGTATCTAATCTGATAGTCAGTGACGACACCATTAGGGTTACTGGGGGTTCCCCATGTTAGTATAACAGTACTACCATTCACTAACTCCTCCTTCAAGTCAGCTGGACTACCCGGTACTAATAAAGGAATAAGGCACCAGTGAGTACATATCACTGTACATGTTATACTGTCTTACAGTCTTCGAGAGTATTGAAATAGGTTACATTGGAATAAGGACCCCAACCAACGGATGTCATAGCTGCTACTGATACACTAACAGTCTCATATATCTGTAGACCTATTATACATCAATAATAATACAGCACTTACTCATGCAAGCATCATGCATTGAGATTGCGCCATACCTTGCTGCCTGTAAGATAGCTGATCCTTGGGCAACTGCTTGATTAGTGTATCTTTGATACTAACACGTGTGAGATTCAATGAGTACATCAAAACCACACCATTAGCTTCAAGAGGGTTGGGTGGCCTCCATGTCACAGTCATTGCAGATTTAGTCACATTGACAGCTGCTATATCAATGGCACCACTAGATGGAACTATATACAATGAAATACACTAACACATTATGCTTTACTAGTACTGTCAATATAATACCTGACTCTGGCATTGTCTGTGTTATAGGAGTATTAGATACACCAGCACCTTTGGAGTTGATTATAATCACCGAGAATTGATACTCGAAGTTCTCCTCGAGATTATTCAACCTATAATTCTCCTTTTGTAGGGGTTCCGTGGCTAGACTGGGATCCGGGGGGTTGGCCTGGGGTGTTACCATGGTAACCTCTGTCTCCCTCTTCTTTCTATCCTCCCCTGTGTTAGCCGACCCCCTCACTGCCACTATACCATATGAGTCTATTGCTCCGTTCCAAGTGACTCTTGAAGGAGGTCGGAAGGATATATCTGCTGACGAGGCACTAGTAATCATAACTTCGAAATTCTCTACTGCGGCTGTTGGAACTGTTGAAAAGTCAATTGATAATTATATAAATTAATAATTAACTGATAACCTTACTTTCTAGTTCAGTTGTATTGAACACCGACGAAACACTACTAATCTCATCTATTACATCATCAGACATTGCGTAGTCACCTGACCCAAGGTCATGTGACATGACCGAAATCAGTTCAATAATATATCCACCGTATGGTCTCAATCCAGTAATAGTGTATTCCATAGTCACAGGACTCAAACTGACCCTACCCAGCTCTGTACCGTACCCTGGGTAATAGTCCCACCCATCAGCTAGTCTATAGGATAACTGGTAGTCCGATAGATAATACTCTTCAACTGGTACAGGATGGTCCCAAGAACATTTCATACTGTCAGATGATTCAGGCTGACAGCGGTAATTCCGTACACTAAATTCATCTATAATGACAAAACACAAATTGAACTGAGAAGACAACCCCTTTATTATGAAACTAATTTATAATACTTGTAACAGCTATAGTAGAACCTTTATTAAACGAAAGGGCAATGGCTCTATATTTGAAGTGTAATACTTATTAATTTTATAATAAACACATTTAACAAAGCTCTCGCAAGCAGGGTATCAGTGTTCTCAAAGGTTTCTTTTTTACTAAAAAAACATGACTCAAATATGACATGAAAGGGTTAATATTGACATTTAATTAATATTAATTAATATTAATGAGGGTGTATAATTATGTATGTGTATCAATCATCATTACCTTCAGCTAGCGTTGTCATTGATATCGGTTCACTAACTGGTCCTGTACCCTCATCATATATAGCAAACACTACCATCCTGTAGTTAGTGTTAGTGAGGAGAGACTCAACAGTGAAGAATGTGTTATTAGAGTGTGAAATGATGGTTACAGGGAGGCGTGGCGTCTCGATAGGGAATGATGTGCTGATAAGCTGGTAGGTTATTCCGTAGGCAATAATGATGTCATCAGGATCGAATGGTGGAGCCCAGTGTATGGTTACTCTAGTAGCACTAACAGTACTGACAGCTAGTGATGATGGAGGACCAACCAGAGCTATAGATTATTTATAAAAGGAATGTACATTAATAAAGTCTACACTCGTCTCGAGTTGAGGATTTACTCATCAAATATTAACCTAAGATTCATTAATTATGGCTATTCACTGCCCATTCTTAATACATGAATGATGATTATTGTACGATGAACATATCCTCAACTCAAAGTAAACTTTTTAAAATTATCATTTTTATCGATCAAACAACTCACATCCTTCGTATGTGCTGATATATACCAGTCCACTTGGTCCACACCCTATCACAGTGTAAGCACACACAGAGCAGGTATAATGTGTGCTCGGTTGTAACCCGTGTATACTAACACCAGTTCCCAATACATCAGTGGTTAACTGGTGTTCATTGAGTGCAGTACAGTTAATACGATACCCCAATAGGACTCCATTGATTGCATCCTCTGATGGAGACACCCAGGATATGTGAATGGTCAAGTTCTGTTCCAATATCGCTACCAGTTCAGCTGGAGGTTCACTGGGAGCTAATATAACATATGCAATAATATATAGGGAAGAGCTGGTGTGGTATAGTTTATACCTGCTTGTGGTAGTGTAGTATTGATTGTGTCACTGTATGGTCCAGTTACAATAGTGTGACCTGCTATTTCAACTGTGTATGTATGGAATGGCTTCAGGTTAGTGATAACAGCTGTTGTTGAGTTATACACTTGTATCTCCAGGCTAAACGAACTGTTCTTTAAATCGCTAATGGCCAATCTGTAAAACCTTATAATTCCATTCTTATCATGTTCCTCGATATCATCCCATGAGACAGCAAGAGTGGTTGAGTTTACAGGCCATACTGTGACATTGTTAGGAGGGGTGTTTGGAACTGTATTAAAAAAGGATAAGGCAATTATAATCAATAATGAAGGGACAATGATCAATTGTTATTTACCATCTTCCAATAGCTTAAAGGTTCCATGATATCCCGGACCTGGTCCTATTGTTACAACGCTAATATCAAAGGTATAGTCATAGTAAGGGTGGAGGTTTTGTAGATGGATGAACAGATCTGTAGTATTGAACACAGCCACAGTATCCGTAGGAATCTCTTTCAGTGTTATAGTATAGTGTCTAATGACTCCATTATGGTGGTGAGGGAGGGGAGGGGCCCAGTCAATGTATGCGGAAGTAGAGAGAATGTTGGACACACTGACATTGAGAGGACCAGTGCTGGGAACTATAGTAACAATCAAACATTATAACTATTAATAAACCAGTGATAATATCATTATACCATCTTCATCCATTACGAATGTCACCTCAGTGATAGGACCAGCTGCTACAGTGAAGGCTACCACTGATACCTCATATCCATAGTAAGGATGGAGACCATTGATAGTAGTATTAGTGGATGTTACACTGAATGTGTTTATGAAGGCATCACTAACGGACTCCGATACTGATATAATGTATTTCTGTATAACACCATTTTGTTTACTGGGCTCTGGAGGTAACCATGAGAGATAAACGGCAGTCGAGTTGAGTACATCTGAAGTTACATTCAACGCTGGACCGGTCGGAGCTACATAAAAACAAACAAATTAATTAATTAATTAATACTCAAGTGGAAGTTTAATCAGTGATACCGGTAATTAATAAACATGATTATTTACAATTAATTAAAACTTTGTTTACTGAATACTATGATATAGCTGATTAAATTTTCACTTGAGTATTATATTTGATGTATATAATGGGTTTACATGATAAGCAAATATATTATTAATTAATTACATTATACCTTAACAATACATGTACATACTTACCAGCTTCAGGTGTAACCACTGTTGTCACTGGAGTGTAAGGTCCGTAGGCTACTGTCACAGCTGCCACTTTAACAGAGTAAGTATAATAGGGATGAGCTGTGTTTATAAAGAATGGTGATTTGTCCGGTTTATATTCGGTGACTTCTTGAGTCTCGGCTACTGTGATGTGCACAGAGTAGAACAGAATGATGCCGTTAGTGTCTTCCGTTGGAGGGGGTTGCCATGTAATGGTTAGTGTGTGAGGGAAAGGAGCCACTACACTGAATGATGTTACAGTACTTGATGGAGCTGTATAACAACAATAATAATAAATAATGTAAAGTTTGTTTATGCTAAACTAAATGAATACAAATCCTCAACTCTTTTATTACTATTTGCACAGACAGACATACCATCCTGTAGTGTTCTAACTCCGATAGAGTTACTGTAAGGTCCCTCAGCTACTGTTATACAGGTTACAGTGCAGTGATGGACATAGAATGGGTGTAATTGTGTTAGTGTTGCATTAGTGGCTGTAGTATTAACAGTGAACTGTTCCTGCGTCTCCTGTACTGTCACCACTACCCTGTACCCAGTGACCACTCCATTGATGTCCTCCTCAACAGGTGGTATCCAGGACAGTAGGAAACTGGTAGAGGTTATCATACTAGCAGTGACTTGACGTGGACTCGATACAGGAGCTATGGAGAGAGGAAATATACAGTATTAAAAGACGTTCAATAAAATTATCAAATAACTAACAATCTTCTTTTGAAGTGAATGAGTTATGTATGGACGCTGGTCCTAACCCAATAACAGTATGAGCAGCTACAGTGAACTGGTACACAGTATGAGGAGAGAGTAATGCCAGTACATGTAAACTGGTAGTGTTTGAGGTTAGGTTCCATTGGTTATTGGTATCTCCTTCAGTTAATGTCACAGTATAGCCCAGTATTATGCCATTATGGTCGACAGGTGGTAGTGGATTCCATGACAATAGGACACCAGTTGATGTAATGAGTGAGGTAGAGAGATTGGTTGGAGCACTAGCAGGTACTATAGCAATGAATTATAATGTGATTAATGTATAAAATAATTGAACGAAATATTCACCATCTTCCAGTGTAGTGAAGCTGATATTAGCACTGGGGCCATTACCAATGGTAACTGCCTGTATAGTGCATTGGTACAGGTAGTGTGGATGGAGATTGGTCAACTGGGTACTCAGGCTAGACGATGTGTGTACTTGTTGGCTATTGTCAGGTCCTACCACTATTATTCTATAGTGCTTGATAACACCATTCTGATCCTCAAGGTTTGGTTCCGTCCATTGTAGTGTTACTGTAGTTGATGTGGTATCAGTTACTTGGATATGTTTGGGCGGAGCACTTGGAACTAAACAAAGAATATACATTATACAATGAATACATAACCTTATTTTAATAGTCTCGTGTGACTGGGCTCATGAGACTAGGTAACGTACTGTCTTCAAGTGTTGTTAGTTGTATATCAGTGGAAGGTCCTAGACCCACTGTATATGCTGCTACTGATATCGAGTAATCATAGTTTGGATGGAGGTTCACTAATACTATTGTATTGTGTAGGAAGTCCTTGTGTTCCTGTGTTGTGGTATTAGTGTCAAGTTCAAACACAGTAATAGTGTACGATTTGATTGGTCCATTCTGGAGTTCAGGTACCGGCGGATCCCAGGAGACCTCGAGTTTGGTTGAACTGATGACAGAACCGGTAACGTTTTGTGGAGGACCACTTGGAACTAAATTAATAATAAAAAATCGGAATTACTTTAACTGCAGTGAAGAAGGAGTTAGACACTCACCATCAGCAGGTGTCTGTGTAGTGATACCAGCTGTATATGGTCCACTGGCTACTGTAACCGCGGCTACGAATACAGTATAGGTATAGTATGGGTGGAGATTAGACAGCAGTAGAGATGTGGTTAGTGACTCGTGGTTAAAGGTAAGGGCTGTCTCAGACTCCTGTACTCTTATATTATAGTGACGAATTATACCGTTGGTTTGGTTGGCCAGTGGGAGGTCCCAAGATATGTTGAGTGAGGTGGCGCTAACAGGTGATACTGATAAAGACAACGGAGCAGCACTGGGAGCTGAAATATATAATGACTTATATTAGTATAAACTGGTTAATTTACTATTACTTATAAACATTATTGGTATTAATTAATTAATGTGTACACTATAAATATGTCTGATTTTTATACTATACTTGTTGTTGGGACTATAAACAATTATTACTCCAATAAGGGAACTGAATATTGTACTATACCCGAGGATATTACAAAATTAATTTAAACGATTTTATTGCAATGGCTGACACTTATATAGGTTATAACTGACCAGCTTCATGTGTTGTAGCAGATACAGTACTGCTGTATGGACCACTAGCAACAGTGACAGCTGCTACTGATATATGGTAGTTATAGTAGGCGTGTAGTGAAGTCAGTGTTATCTGTGTGTTGGTAGAGCTGACTACAGTAGTGGTCTGTGTCTCCTGTTCCAATAGCTGTACATCATATCTCCTGATGATTCCATTGATATGGTCTACAGGGGGATCGACCCACGTTAGCATGATCTCACTCGATGACACATATACTATCGTTACGTTCTCAGGTGAGGATAATGGAGCTATAACAAAGAATGCAATAATCATGGAATATCAGTTAGAATCACATATACGTATAATACCTGCTTCATCAGTTTCAAAGTACTCGAATGATGTATCTGGTCCACTGCCTACTGATGTACTAGCAGATACCACACAGTAGTACACAGTATATGGGATGAGGTCGCCAACAGTGATACTGGTCAAACTGGTTACGACAGGTGTCAGTGGTTCGGCGGTCTCGACATTGGTCACAGATACAGTGTATTCAGTGATGACGCCATTTTGTTCAGAGAGAGGAGGGGGACTCCAGGAGATCTCAACATGAGTCGAGTTGTGAACAGTTGTAATTAAATTAGTTGGGGAGCTAGTCGGTACTATTATCAGAGATAAATAAATAAAACTTTAACTTACTATAATATGTATGCTCTATAACTGACCATCTTCATTCAATTGGTAAGATACAATAGCAGAGTAGGGTCCTGTGTCAATAGTATGGGCAGCTATGATCACTTGATAAGTGTAGTGTGGGTGGAGGTCAGAGACCGTCAGTTCATTAGAATAAGCAATCATGTTCCGTTGTGTTCCAGTGTTGGTCTCTGTTAGGTTGACCTTATAGTGTCTAATGATCCCATTCTGGTTATAGTCAAGTATTGGATCCCATGAGAGATGGACACTGGTAGAGGTTATGTTACTAGCAACAACACCACTAGGTGCAGTTGCAGGAGCTATATAAAATATAATCAAATAACTTAAATTTATATAACTTCTATTACACTAGTCTAACCTGATTCAGGCATTTGTACTATTACTGAAATCCCTGGTCCATTACCAATAGTAACAGCTGATACGGTGAACTTGTATGTATAGAATGGGTGGAGACTACTAATGGTAGTTGATGTTGCAGTTAGAGTGTTCGTTGTTAGTGTTCCTGTTTGAATTTCTGTATAGGATACGTTATAGTGTTGGATAACGCCATTAATGTCCGTAGCTACAGGAGGTAGCCATGCCAGATACACATCCGTTGCACTCTGAGCTGTGGCATTGAATTTCTGTGGAGGACTTGAAGGAACTGTATATTAAAATAGACCAAATAATGAATTAACAGGCTGTTAAAGGCTATTTATAGTATGGTACTAGCTAACTTCAAAGGGACCGACAGTGCCTTAAATCGGATAAAGCACCGATTCCTCAAATTCC
>JAYJLX010054188.1:0-10826 GCA_036873525.1 Chalinula nematifera | reverse complement strand
ATACATTTTAACCTCCGAGAAGAGGACAACCTCTCTATAAAGGACAAAGCACTTCAATTTGTATAGGGTCCCAAAGTGTCCTTTATTCAGAGGTTCCACTGTCCTTGATGTAGATTTATATTCATTTTGTGTACCTTTGTAATATAGTTCGACAGAAGAAGAGTGGACTTTGACTCGGACTCCGATTAATTGGTTAAACTAATTATTACATCATCGTTAATAATTTTATAGACCTCTCACTCACACACACAGTTACCACTAATACTGTTTGTATTATGCATTATTATTGTACTGATGTGTGTGTATATATGTGATACTAGCCATATACATGCTGTTTTGTAAACTGTATGTACATTTTAGACATTCTTTACTGATCACGTATGCACTTGTTGTTGGAACTAATGTACACTGCCTGCCATGTACTGTCTTGTTATTGAACAAAAACAAAACAATTATAATTAAGATATCTTCATATAATCCAATTCATAATAATACTTTGATCATCTGTCCATGAGAGTTTCATATCATTGGTGTGCTATCAAGTGAACATGTCTCCCTGTAGTTTTGTGGGTGGTACCGAGCGGCTGTGCCAAGTTAATAAAACTTTTTATGCAAAAGTCGAACCAAATAAAACTTTTAGTTGCATACTCATGGACTTCCAGTTGTAATGTAGTCAGTGTGAATCCACTCTCCTTATGTACACCAGCCAACTGCATATATGCATACAGCCACACCTTACACTAACTGTGCATCGCATGCAGCCACACCCTACACTAGCTGTGCATTGCATGCAGCCACACCCTACACCATGAGAGATGTATACTTTCAAAAAAGAAAATAAATAAAATTTAGCAGCTACTGACATGAAAGAGGGAAACATAAAAATAAAAAAAAATATAGGTCTAATGTACACCGTGAGCAGAAGAAAAAAAATGATTGTATTATACTAAACACTTGAAGACATCAAGTAGCTGATACAGTAAAAGGAAAAAAAAATTGATAATGATTCAGTTAATTGTTCATAATAACTAGACATTGGAGACATCATATTTTTGATACGGGTTACTAATCATTGTGATTAAATTAGCGTGTTCATCATCCTCATTCTCACCCTGAGGAGGATCAGTAGCGGAGAATGAACCAGTCACCCTTCGTGACTTCCTCCTGGTTCTGTAACATGTACATACTGCAATGATTACTGCTATAACAGTAATGAGTGTCAGTATGGGTAATACAGTACCCAGGGTTATGCCCAGAGTATGATCATGCTGAGAGGGTATACTAGTAACAGGTACTACTGATGAAGAGGGTGTGGTAATGGTGGAGCTTGTTACTTCAGGAGATGAAGAGGGAGTTGGTATGCTAATGGTAGTGGTAGCCATTGATGATAATACACTAGTAGTAGTAGATGAACTGGTACTAGTTCTGTTGTATGTGATGATTTTTTGACAGGTGCTATTATGAGGATCAACCACAATGGTATCGCTACCATTAACCACTAATTTACTAGTTATGTTTACTGGCCGCCCAGTGTCATGACTACCATTATGGGACAGATTTTGAGAGATAGGTGAGGAAATGTTTGGACATTGTATAACATGTTGAGTATTACCTATACAATGAGTAAAATATATCCAATATTATGGCTATTAATTTATAATACCTAGTTGACTAACCAGGTGATATATATGTAGCTATACTATAACAAACTCCAGGTGGTAAAGTTCCATTATACCAAATAGTTAGTGACCATGCTATCATGTTTGGACTCGTAAAATGACCATCACACTCAGTTATACCAATAACAGCGGATGCTGTAGAATCTATTATTATACAGTATAATAATTATCAACACATTCAGTAACCTAGAACACTACACTATACCCTGGGTTGTCAGGATTATAGATTCTATTTAACAACCCCAAAATGTAAGATTTAACTTAAATAATTATTTTAATATGCTAATCGGTTAAAATTGATCGTAATGTTGATGATATCTTGTGAAGAAAGTTTCATTAACTGAGGTGTGATTATAATACCATATAAATGTAAAAAATTTGTGATAAAATAATTTGTGGTTTCGAGTAGTTCCTAAAAGTCCTAAAAGTTAATTTTTGCAGGAATTAATTATTGTGGGGGTGCATGTGACGGTCCGTATAGTAAACTGATAGTACTCATGTGGTATGTGCACGCTTTGGTGTGTAGGACTGAAAAGCATTAATTTTCCATTTTCATGAGTTTTTCTTCTCATGAAAAACACGAAAACTAAATTACCACAAATTTTTTACGCTTACGGTACCCCTTAAACCCAAGAAATTTTTCCTTAAACCGATCAAAGGTATCCATGACAATGGTTAATAACCCTTGGTTGTGATATAAACTATTATGCTAACAACCACGTGTAACCACCATCGCATCATATACAAACTGAGTATATTACCTTTACTAGGAGTAAAGTGTAGTGCAGCTGGGTATCCATAAGCATGTCCTACATCGAAACCATATACCAATACTGATAATAATCCATTACCATTAGATACAGTATGGTGGCCTTTAGATACAGACAATCTACAGCCATACCCTACTGTTTTATTACTATTATCATATATAGGAGACCAGTGGCATTCCTCTGGTAGGCTCCCACCATCATACAGTATATTACTGTGATTATAGTCCTCCACTGGTACTGTTATACTGATGTAGTTATTGGTTGTGTTTAGTGTCCAGAATGTCACATTGTTATAATATTGATCAATCGCTGGCACTAATATCATTGTAGTATCACCATCAGTATTACCTGGGGCAGGACTATAAGGGAATTGACCCACTAACACAGAGTTATTGGCTTTAATAAAACAGTATACATTATCAGGAACATAGAACTGAAGTACACTGCCTGCCTTCAGTAGTAGGTCTACTGCTATGTTGTTACTGGACTGGTGACAATTATAAGATATCTCAGTATAATCCACTGATGACAATACTTTGATTATCTGTCCTTGAGAGTGTCCCATCATTGGTGCTATCATGAACGTGTCTCCCCATAGTTGTGTGGGTGGTATCTGTTGTGCCATTGGTTGTACTGTACCATTACTGGGTACTGACCCTGCCTCGTGACCACTAATTACTGTTAATGGTTTATCTGATACTATTCTAGTACCAGTCACATCAGCTCCTCCATCTTTACCAATATACAGTGTCTGTTGTCTATGTAATACCACAGTATGGTTATGGTCTGGTTGTACTGTAATATAAGCAGTACTGGTTGTATTCTGTGTGTCCTCAGTAATGTTTAGTGGTATTGATGGGTATATGGTGATGGTTGTATTGTCTCTCAGTCCAACTAATATAAACCCACTGTAGTATTGGTCATCAGATGAACTAGTGGATAATGTATAGTACTCATATTGATCAGTGACTAGCTCTTGATAAGGTAGAGCAAGGTATGACGCACCACGACCAATAGAAGGAGAGCTATACGATAAATATGGCAGTATGATTAATCCCCCATCAGTACCATTGGAAGTTAAACAAACTCCTTTATCAGTGTCACCATTGAGGATTAATTCAAGGATGACATTATACGGGTTATCTAGTGTTATACTAAGTTCAGAGCTCTGATTAATTGAATACTGGATGGTGAAATCAACCGGTGATGAACTGGTAGTACCGACAAGAATATGAGCACTATACGAGTTATGTTTCTTCAAATACCCGATACAGAAGTCACCTCCTTCGTTACCAAACTGACCCTGTACCGGCAAGTTTACTTTAATAGAGTAAAAGAAAGTCTTTGTAATCAAATATAAGAAGTAAACATGGCCCACAAACCTGATAGAACACAACACAGCAACAATACCTGATAAGACGACATCATCTTTTAGCAGCAACACCCCCAGTGGAGGCGGGGCTACTACATGTGAGATGTAAATGCTATTGATACTTCATTATAAACATTTTGAAACAATCTAAAGTATCATAAAAAAAATATCAATCAGTACTATAGATCCACTGTATGTATGCAGCGGTTGATATGGGTTACTATCAGTTACTGTCTCATTGAACAATGGATCCGGATGTGATTAATTTCGCACTGTTACTATCTCTGCCCTCAGAAGGATCACTAAAGTATACTTGAGAATTGCTTGACACCTTTCTCATTCTATAGCATGTGTATATTGCAATGATTACTGCAGTAACAGTAACGAGGGTCATTAGGGGTAATACAGTACCCAGCGTTATGGCCACAGTATGAGAGACGGGTATACCAGGTGTTGATGATGATACACTAGTAGCGGTCGGTATAAATGAACTGGTACTAGTTCTGCTGTATGTGATGTTTCGTTGACAAGTATCAGGATCAATCATAATGATATTGGTACCAGTAACCAATAGTTTACTAGTTATTAACTGCATAGTGTTGTGACTACCATTAAAGGACAGATATTGAGTGATAGATGAGGGAACATTTGGACATTGTGTAACATGTGGAGTAGTACTACTACTACCTATAATAGTAAAATATATTATTATGATATTATGGCGGTAATTCAATTAGTAATACCTATAATTGACTGACCTATGATGTATGTAGTTATATTACAATTAACTCCAGGTGGTAAAGTCTCATTGGTTAATGCAATAGTTAGCGACCATGTTATCTTTTCTGGACTCGTGAAATGACCACTACACTCAGTTATACCAATAACAGCGGATACTATAGAATAATATGATTACATACAGTGTACTCTACACACGTGCATTCTTACAATTAAACCCAATACACTAACCATCATCATCAAGTACTCTAATGCCAGCCTGTATACAAACATCCCTTAATGGATCTGTGACACGGCATAACTGTACAGTATAGTACTCATTGCCTTTAATTATATCGTTATCATTAATAATGATAGGGACACTGACACTGGACTCCATTGGAGGGAATACAACATATTGACTTACAGGAGTGAGTCTACCGGAATCTGTATATTATGTATGTATAAGCACATGTATAATACAATATCACTGATGTTATACACTCACTGATTCCTCCATCAGCTGTTATGTTGAGCTGATAGTGATCTTCACTGGTGAGGTGTGTTACTCTGTTGATTATGATAGTGACACTACCCTCTGTTTCATGGATGGTGTATTCATCAGAGGAAAAATATACTCCTAAAACTAAATACACGTATAGTGTGATATTAAAATTAAAGAATCCAAACTGAGTATATACCTTTACTAGGAGTAAAGTGCAGTGCAGTTGGGTAGCCATAAGCATGTCCTATACCGAAACCATAAACCAATACTGATAATAATCCATTTCCATTAGATACAGTATGGTGGCCTTTAGATACAGCTAATCTACAGCCATACCCTATTAGATTAATACTAATATCATATACAGGAGACCAGCATTCCTTTGGTATACTTCCACCATCATACAGTATATTACTGTGATTATAGCCCTCCACTGGTACTGTTATACTGATATAGTTATTGGTTGTGTTTAGTGTCCAGAATGTCACATTGTTATAATATTGATCAATTGATGGCACTAATATCATTGTAGTAGCACCATCATTATTAGAACTCTTGGGACTATATGGGAACTGACCCACTAACACAGAGTTATTGGCTTTAACAGAACAGTGTGAATTATCAGGAACATAGAACTGAAGAACACTGCCTGCCTTCAGTAGCATTGCTGTGTTACTGGACTGGTGACAATTATAAGATATCTCAGTATAATCAACTGATGATAGTACTTTGATTGATTGTCCGTCAGAGTGTCCCATCATTGGTACTATCATGAACGTGTCTCCCCATAGTTGTGTGGGTGGTATCTGTTGTGCCATTGGTTGTACTGGACCATTACTGGGTACTGACCCTGCCTCGTGGCCACTAATTACTGTTAATGGTTTATCTGATATTATTCTAGTACCAGTAGCATCTAGTGCTCCTCCATCTGCACCAATATACAATGTCTGTTGTCTGTGTAATACCACAGTATGGTTTTGGTCTGGTTGTACCATAATATAAATATTACTGGTTGCATTCTGTTGAACATTGAGTGGTACTGATGGGTATATAGTGATGGTTGTATCGTCTCTCAGTCCAACTAACATAAATCCACTGTAGTATTGGTCATCAGATGAACTGGTTGATAATGTATAGTACTCGTATTGATCAGTGACTAGCTCTTGATAAGGTAGAGCAAGGTATGATGCACTGACATCAATAGAAGAGGAGTTGCGCATTGAATACCCCAGAACGATTAATCCATCACCGGAAGTGAAACAAATTGCTTCCGTGTTCGAAAAGACATCATAGTATAAATTAAGATACGGAGTAGCCAGTGTTGTGTTAGACTCGAAGCTCTGATTAATCGAATACTGGATGGTAAAATCGACCGGTGATGAACTAGTAGTGCCGACAAGAAAATGGGTATCATACAATATGCGCAAATTCTTCCCAATACAGAAGTCAAATCCTTTGTTACTAAACTGACTTAGTTGTACCGGCACCGTTACTTTAATAGAGTAAAAGAATGGATTTTAACACAACACATTGTTATGGCTCACAAACCTGATAGAACACAGCACAGCAACAATAGCTTGGGCGACATTTCTGTTTAGTTTTTGCTGCAGCAGCCACGCCCTGTACCATGGGCGGGGCTAGCATAGATATATTGCTGTACTATCTTGGTACTATTCGATACGCAGTTAATGAATAAGATATAAACAACAGGTTTAAGCTAACCATACCTTCAAATGGTGATACTGTCTTGGGTTTGGAATGGTATCCAGTGGTTATGCTCTTACTCAGGGCTTTCTATTATTTTTGATAGTATCATAGTAGAGCTAACCACATGCAAATTTATATGCTGCATTGATAACAGCTGTTAATGCTGCGCTGTATCAGTAATGAGAGTTAGTAATAATAATTAATAAAGATTTTCACAACAAAAAAAAAGCCAAAATACGATGTATTGAATACAATTTTAGCCTATACAGTAGTTAAATAAAGCCTGTGCCAATGTTATCTTTCTTTTTTATCAGTGTCAGCCTCAAAACTTTCACCAAATTCATTAACCCTGCTCCTATCAACTGGATATAACCTGTAACAGTTAGTAGTGCATTTAATACTAAAATATACCTATGGTCAGGTCTGGCCAAGTTCACATTGAGGTTCTGCTCATTAGATATTCATCTAAAATTCATTAATCATGCCCACACACTTTCATACTTAATACATTACGAAAAATAATTATTACACAATTAATGTCAATGAATATTAATGAGCAAATCTTCGACTCAATGTGAACATACTCAATTTAGTGACCATTTACTATTTGTTATTTTGATGACATACCATCTCTGATAGAGATACACTAGGAAAACCAGATCATCCCTGAACACGGCCACACGATGACTCGTTGGCATGGTGATTATGAACGCAAACACATCATCAATGAATGTATTGAAGGCCTACGAAAATACATACATACATACAACACATGAGACAAGTCTCATTCCTATACTATAAAAAAGTCCTATTCTTATACCTTATACATGAAGGCTCTCCATGGTAGATGAGCAACTGATTTCAACTATACAAAGACAATAATCAAAATCAATTAATAAAATACACATAAAAATTGGTAATGACACTATTTTTTTTAGAAAAAAGTTACCAGTCACTCAAAGTTGAGCAATCACATCAACAACATGTACATACTACTTAAGTACAAATTGTTCTTACATGTACTTATTTACATGGAGAAAGAAATTACATATGTATATTGGAACTTTTAACTCCACCCAATTGGGTTCACTCTACATGAAACGAACTTGTAAAGCTATAATACTGTTTTAACCCTTTAACCACTGTTAATTTTTTGAGACCGAATCACTCAACAAGAGCATCAACTTTACAGGACAGTAAAAAAGTAATCATGCATACCTTGTAGTTGACAAATAGCTGAGGCAGCATAAACAGGAATCCAAATGCATACACACCTACACACACAGAGAGAGAGAGACAATAGAACATACAGTATGGCATTAACTGAACACCTCACCATTGACTAAGGTATGGATCAACCACGAGTACCAACTGTCATAAGAAGATATGTATGATTATTTGACCAGTATAGTGTTGGTTGTTTAAGTGATTACCTCTTGTATTGCAGATAGAGTAAACAGTATATCGCCCCTATGATTACTAATGGAACGAGAATAAAGGAAAGATATTTCATGGCTTGAGCATCATAGTTGTCTGTCTCCTGTTCTGAAGATAGCTTTTGCCCAAACTATAGGAAAAATAAAAATAAATTGTTTAAAATCCTGATTCACCTTTAAGAGAATTTAGGCGGGAATCGTCAGTAAACCTGTATCTTTGGAACTATTCCTTGAAATGACAGCTTGACCTTCAGGGCTTTCTTTATTTTCCAAAACTATAATAAAAAGTAATAGCAAAGAATTTTCAATATCGTTATATGTACACTCAACCAACTATGAAAAGATTTATTTCTTACAAAATTATAATTATTATTCTATAATATAAAGTAGGAATGACCCCAGACAAAAGCAAGGAAACAAGCGGAGCTGGTAAGAGGGAGCAAGAAAGATAACATTTACTATTATCCTACTATGCATAACCACTAATGCACTATCAGACTCAACAAATAATACTGTAGAGACACTGTAATGAATACACTAGATCCATCAAATAATACTACCATACCATACCTCTATAACAGTAGCAATAGCTGATGGTACTAGAACCAATAGAGCAGTGTCCTCCTCCATTAGATACAGAGTTACTACAGTACTACTGAAACACCTCCAAACAACTATAAAATAACACATACGATGCACGTACTATATAATGTTGTTTTAGTTAACTATAACTAAAACTAAAAGTACTTTTAGTTGGTCAAATAACTATAACTAACTAAATCATTTTTCAAGTATGTTAAACTAACTATAACTGACTAAAAGAACACAAAGCTCTGGGATGGCGCGAAGCTCTGGGACATTGATGTGAAGTTCTGGAACGTCAACGTGAAGCTCTGGGACGTCGACTCGAAGCTCTGGAACGTCATTGTGAAGCTCTGGGACATTGACGTGAACCTCTGGGATGCTGACGTAAAGCTCTGGGACGTCGACGCGAAGTTCAGAGACGTCGACGCGAGGCTCTGGGACGTCGACGCAAAGCTCTGGGACGTCGACACAAGGCTCTGGGACATTGACGTAATTTTTGATTCTGAAATTTCAATTTTTTTATCTTTAATTTTCATTTTTCAATTTGCCTACGAAAATGTACAACTGAAATGGTCGATTGATACCATACAGAAGGTTGATTCAAATGTTTATCATTAATTTCAATATCAGATCAAAGCTAAATTAAAACAACACTAGTACTATAGTACACTAGTCTACTACACAAACAGACCATGCACAGTAACACTGACTGTATAGTAGACATACTGGTTCGCAATGAGAGACCAACGGTTGTCTTTCGTCTCTTCCAAAAATTAATATCATTCTTAAAAGCAAGGAAGTCGAACATGATCTATAGAGGGGAGAAAACATAGAGAGCAATAATGGATACATAGCTTGAGAGGAGAGGGAGGGAGGGAGGGAGGGAGGGGAAGAAGAGAGAGGGGAGGTTTTACTTACGTGAAAAGCTGAAACAAAAAATGTTAGCATCAGCAGATAAAGATTTCCAAACACCAACTCTTTGATCATATCCATTTCTTTCTCTGGGAAACCTAAACCATAATAACAACACTAATAATAAAACACACACAAACCCCATCTAACCACAGGAGCTACGGTTAACCAACCTAGAGTATTCATTGTACTGAGCGACTGATAGAACTGCATCCATATCCTGAACTGACCCAAACCAACAGGATAATAGGAGATTGTCAGTGGCATCGTTATGTTACTGGGTGTTATCCTCTAATTATCAATTAATGAGATATTATCATCATAACTCTTGTCCCCACCTACTAGCAGGTCTCTCTTCAATATTTTCATGTTCTTACAGCTCATAATGGGGAAATAGGCTGTGTTACCCTCAGTTAGCCTGACATTAATAAACAAGCATAGTTAAACCATAACTTCATGAACAGCTTGCCCATTGAAATTTAAGTGCTATAGGGTCTATAAAACAACGTATGCGTGCAAGTAATAGTTAAACCTATTCACACTGATATGAATCATTATTCAATTATCATAACTTCCTATAAGCACTATTTCTGTAGGTTTGTTTGATATAAATGTTGTAAGTTTCCCATAGTTAAAATGCAAATGGGCTTCAGTAAAACAATAACAAATACTAACGTCAAACTGCCAGACAGTATCAGTTCGTATGGTACAGCTGCAGCATCAAAGTGCCAGTCCTCCCCAATACCCCTTATGTCAAGCATTGGTACCCAGTGAGACACAGGATCACCCCTAGACTCATTCAATGAAGACTCCTATAGACATCAATATTAACTATAATACACATGTATATACTGTAGCATTGCATAGTATAATAATTAATATCACTATCAGTTTATAAAAGGGGGTGGAGCTATGTGGAAGCAAACGGTATGACAGGGGGTGGGGATGGGGCTGCTATGTGGAAACAGTATAAGGGCTACTATGTGAAGCATTGTATTACTATAGACATGATGGCAGGCAGTTTAGTTTCCAATACTGGCCTACCGTACTGTTGGGTTTACCTGTGTTACATGTATAATAGGCCAAATACTAAACAATCAGCTCTTAAAAAAAAACCTCATAGTCTCCTGTAATGAGATTGAA
>JAYJLX010054177.1:0-10826 GCA_036873525.1 Chalinula nematifera | reverse complement strand
GTGTACGAATTAGTGTAATAGTACGTGTACGAATTACTGTAATAGTACGTGTACGAATTACTGTAATAGTACGTGTAAGAATTACTGTAATTGTACGTTACGAATTACTGTAATAGTACGTGTACGAATTACTGTAATAGTACGTGTACGAATTACTGTAATAGTTTTTTTTACTGTAATAGTACATGTATGAATTAGTGCAATAGTACGTGTACGATTTAGTGTAATAGTACGTGTACGAGTTACTGTAATAGTGTAATAGTAATAGTCATTGAGAATAATCAGAAACAGTACAGGTAATTAAAAAAATAAATAAATAAAATAATACAATAATTGAGCTAAAAATTTATAGGACAAATTGGATTGGTAAAATGATAATTGCTAAGAACTGACAGGCAAATTGGTGATAGGAATACCAATGAAAATGAATTAAGAAAGAGAAATAAAAGATTAGTATTAAATTAAGGGGCAGATATAGGTTAGGCTGACTAGGTCAGGTAGGATGGGACCAATTGGGTGATCTTGGCTTCAGATGTAATTAGAGGGATTTGGGATGGTTGATTGGGCTGCCAGGCCGGCTGTGGGCTCCTCAAATACAGCAGATTGTGGATCTTAGAAGAGAAAAGGAGAGGCAACAGCGTAGCCAATTAAGAGTCTCAGTATAGCTGGTGCTCCATTTTTGGGAGTACGTGTATACGAATTACTGTAATAGTACGTGTACGAACTACTGTAATAGTACGTGTACAAATTAGTGCAATAGCCTTATTATTATTAAAGGTATAATAACCAATGGATGATTGTTGACTATAACTTATGTTTGAGCCAGGTGCTAAAGAACCGCCATCTTCTGATCTGTTAATTCTGTTTGGAATTGGTAGCTCCTGTAAATTAATTAACAAACTTCATTAATTGATATATGGATTACATTTATGCATGGGATGATGAGATGTAGAGTGCTATAGGCATGTCAATCAGACTCTTTTCCACACCTGCCATACAGCTCGCAAATTGATAGTGCATGCAACGGTCCACTACTGGATTTTGACGAGTATAATTATATAGTTTCAGATGCGGTGGAGATTTTAATGACCTGCATATTCCTGCATGGTGTAGCTGTAGCCCAGTTGTAGATCTACAGGCTACTTCGGTGGACCGTACCATGGGATAGTACTCCGCTGCATGCTGGTCTAACCAGCACACATATCCATGAACCCCTTTAATGGTATAACTATATGAGATCAATTGGGAATCGATTCAATTATATCAAGCCTAGAGGCTGCCTTCAATATAGCAATTAGCCCCTTCAAGCAACGCACAGCAAATTAAAGGTGGACTGTCTTTACAGCCACCTGCCATTATACTTCTTGACTTGCTCGTACGAATACAGTGGATTAGAGTTAACGTATTGGTGAATAGTAGTGACCAACAGCTTCGATCAGTTTAGAATTGCAATGTCCATCCATTATTATATTTAATATATTACTATGATGCGGCTTCAATTCCTGCGTGTATACTTGTAAAATTATATTTTGTAATGCCATTGGCAGAATCATGTATTGTAATAAATAGTTGTCAGGACACGATACGTATATAGCAAAATTTTTCCTAAAATTGCATCCGGCACTGAGTTTCACTATAGCATGGTATAGTTTCTTTGCAGTTATTAAAATGTATCTCAGTGACTCAATTGGAAGGATTGGCTGATGGATACAACAGTATAATAATGATAGTTGACCCTTGCTATCAACATACGATATATTGTAAGTAGATATACCGTACGTTCATAGCTTACTAGTGTCGAAACATCATGTAGGCAATAATTTAACTCTTTGAACTCAATTAACGGTAATATAGACAAAACTTGTAATTAATAGTCAAAAATTAACTCATATCAGTTGTCAGTATATGACAAACTAAATCAGAAAGTGCATGATGCCCCGGGTCAATTGAATACACGACGCTGAATTATATTCCCAGCAGCTACCCATGTGGATCCATTGTTACTTGGGGACAATGACAAGTGTTTAAACCCAACCAATGACGTAATAATAGTTCCAATCGGGTCAAATATTGTAAGAGCAGAGGCTGTAACTAAGCAATATCCTGCTGGATCAACACTGATGGCCCCTTGGATATTATAATTATCACCATATTGACGAATAAATAGCCCATCGGATGTAAATACTTTAACTCCATCGCAAAAAGTACCAACATGAATATCACCTAATAATCCATGAGCAACACTCATGGGATGCATGAAGTGCCCATCACCCGATACTGTACCATCGATAACATGAGATACACTCAAGTCGGGATTGAATACCTGAACACGGTGATTGTTACTATCAGCAACATACACCTTACCATCAGGACTGATCTTGATATCCTTTGGACCATCGAACTGTCCAATGGCTGAACCCTGCATGCCAAACGTACCGATAACCTCTCCTCCTGTTGTTAGCTTGTGAATCCTGTGGCCATACTCTTCAGCCACATAAACAACCTCACCATTAATATCGATTGCACAGGTTGACTGGAATCGGAGCTCACCACTTCCTCCAATGGTGGTTTTCTTATTACCACTCGCATCATACACGTGTATCGAGTAGTCACCGGTACTAGTGACAAACATGTCACCATTATCAGAAAAGGTCAAGCCACGTGGCATGCCAACACAAGTGATTGTTTGTATTGGATTGCTGAGTTTAGTGTAATCACGTTGTGGTACTATATCAAGGCTAAATGGGCTACCCTGAATATGTTGACCATTGACAGTAATGGAGAGCTGATGTTGGCCTAGTTGTTGATCAGTAGTGACATCAATAAGATACGTACCATCACCATTATCAGTGATACCCAGGGAATCATTGACAACTCCACCATTATAGCTCAGCCTACCCCTCACTGTTGCCCCGCTCACTGCGAGTGCTTCTCCTTGCCCATTTCGTGTGATGACCTTAACCCTCATTATCGCCCCTAAACCAAGCCTTCGTCGTGGCACTATAGCAGAGCAGTTGGGACCATTCGGATTAACAACAATCATTCGTGTAATTGACAATTCTAATTCTTCAATCTTAAAGTCAGTTGCCAAAAGGGGTGTGTCACATGGTTCAAGGGGTGTGGCTTTGAATTGCTGTTGCAGTTCAAGAGCTCTATCACATACTTTACTAGCAATAGCTTGTAACTGTACATCACTGTACTCACTGGTAGCAAGGGAGGACACCGAGAGACAGTGAATAATGGATTCCATTAGTTGTTGGATACCCTCCTGTTGCATTGAGAGGCGTGTCTCCTTGGATGATGCTATCTGGGTATTCACTGCCAATAACTCCGCCTCTCGTTGGTCCATGGATTGGCGGAGATTGGTAAATGCTTCATGTATCAAGTCATCGACTTGATCTTTACGATCTCGTACATCAAGTTTTACTTTGACGATTTGTTGGACTAATTGTTCCAATTTTTTCTTCTTGACTGATAATCCTTCAACGTCGTTAGCGATCCTCAACCTCTTCCTTGAAATAGCATTGTCCATTTCTTGTACAGTGGCTGAACGTTGGGCTCCCTTTTTAGCAGTCATCTCGATTAGCTCGGATCGTGGGGTATCTCTGAGGTCATCAAGGGAGTAAGTAGTGTGAGATTTTGACATTTTCTGTTTCTTGTGTATCCTCCAGCACTCGTTACACAGCATGTCCTTGCACTCCTTACAGTAAGCTAGCTACTGAAGGTGAGGATTCGTCTTCACACGACTCACAAGATGGCGGTGGGGAAGCAGTCACTTTCTTCACGACACGACCTTGTTCCTCAATTTCATTTGCTAAGTCAACGTTTGCTGGTAGTGAAGCCACTCCCCTTTCATCAGGTATAGGGGTTGGGTGGTGACAAGAGGGACATGTAACGGAGTTGTTGGTGGTCCCCCCTTCATCATGTATTGTAGTAATACACTGTAGACAGTATGAATGGAGACAATCCAGTATTCTGGGATCGCAGTAGCTATTGGAGCAATACTGGCAGACAATGGAAGGGCCAGTGGGAGAGGGAAGGGTAGCCATTTCTTCAAACCAGCACTGACAGTGATTCCAAGTCGATATGTAATATGGCTGGCAGCTAAAAAGTGAAAATACAAAGGTTCTTTATAAAATCAGTTTATATTAATGAACCACAAGCTATAACGCTATAAATTCATGGATGCTTACAGATTACTTCAATTGAACTTCAATGAGAGATTCAGAATCACACTATAGTCTACACAACAGCCAACTCACTAATTGTTAGATTGCGCAATGCATGCGCATGCCAGTGTTGCCAGATGGGAGGAGTATCATTATGCTAAATTTGTTAAAAAATTATGCTATTTTTAAAAAAATTATGCTAAATGTCAAAATTGTAATAGATTGCTTGAAAAGGCTATAATTGGCACTTAAAAGCATGTCATCTTGCCATGGTGATGCCTGCTGAGGACAAGTACAATGATGTTGAATAGAAAAAAATTTCAATTCATTACATTGTGTTAAAGGTTTTGTACTCTTCCCATGTATTCGCTTCCATTATGTTAATGTTACTCTGACATTATGAAACAGCATTCAGCCATAGTTAAAAGATTGATTCATTCATAATACTTTTATAGCATATAATAATAACCATCAACACATAATAAAGTTTTTAACAATCAGTTAACACATTTTATTGGATTTTTGAAAGCATTCCTGGGTTATGCTAAATACTATGCATTAAAACAATCATTATGCCATAAATTATTCCAAAAAATGCATTATGCATTTTCTATGCTAGATCAAAATCAATTATGCTAAATCTAGCATAATGTATGCTAGTCTGGCAACACTGGCGCATGCACATGGTGCGAATGTGCGAATCAGTATTGTGCGCATGCGTATGCGCGCTAAAAGACAATTGAAAGAGATAGCAGACTAAGCAGAGTGTGTCAGTGTAATGGAACGAGACACTGATGGTGGTCCTTCTTCAGTAGTAACAATCACTGACACCCAGCAACCTTACTTAACGTTTATCGTCCTCAATTCGTTGAGAAAGCAGCAGAAACTGTGTGATCTGGAGATAAGGATCGGACAGGCAAAGTTCTTCTGTCATCAGGTGATCGTGGGTGCTAGTTCTCCTCTCCTCATGAAGCTAGTCTCCTCAAAGCCACCGGCTGCATCGTACATCACTCTTTCCGACACAAACCTCCAAGTTTTCGCCGTTGAGATGCTCATTGATTTTATGTACACCTCTGTTATGACTATATCTTCGGCTACGGTCAAACCCGTCTGTTACGCAGCAAAACAGCTGAAACTGGTCCGTGCCGAGTCTACTTGCTGCAAATTTATCCTTCGTTCCATCAAGCGAGACTCCGCGGTCAGTGTTTCAATGGATTACCTCACGTTTGCACTGACCAACAAGTACACCTCAATACAAGCCAAGTGTGTCAAGCACATAACCAAGAATCTGACATCGTTATCCAATTGTACTGCTTTCTTAAACCTCACAGCTGATAAAATATTACAGATTTTGCAGCTATTCGATCCCTCGTCAGTGGCTGAGATGCTAACAATATGGGTGGACCACGACCGCCGAACTCGTCAAAAGTTCCTCCAGCTCCTCATCAGAAATCTCAATATCAACATTCCTAACAATTACGATGGCGAAACCCTCAAACCCAAACCAGATAATTCCAGTATTCAGTTAATCGAATCCACCAAACCCCTCAGTGGCAGTACTCCTAGAGTCATATACGTGGCAGGCGGTAATACAGACACGTCCATCACAGCTGAAGTAGAGATGTATAATCCCGCCAAAGGAGCATGGACAGTGGCCCCAGATCTACTACATAAGAAGTCTCATTGCTCTCTTGTCTCTGGAGGTGGGCAGCTGTATCTAATAGGTGGATTTGATGGTTCGAATCGAACATCCTCAATGGAGGTCTACAATCCAGCACTTGACGCATGGATTAGTGGGCCGACCCTGTGTTGTCGTAGAAGTGGGTGTGGCTCAGCTGTCTTTAGAGGTGAAATATACTCGGTGGGAGGTTACGATGGTGCTAAGCATTTGTCTTCCGTTGAGGTGTATAATCTAAAGCAGAAGGTGTGGTCTAATGGCCCTCCTCTTAATCATGCACGCTCGTATGTACAGTTAGCTGTTATGTGTGGTAGCTTGTATGCAGTGGGTGGGGCTGATGATAACGGACGGTTCAGTTCAGTGGAAATATTATCAGACCCCTATAATCAGTGGATGATTGGACCATCGTTGAGTGTCCCTCGTAGCAGACCAGGTGTTGTTACCATCGGCAACCGGTTGTTCGTCTGTGGAGGATACGATGGTTATAACTACCTTAGTTCCATAGAGACACTGGATGACGGTAACGATGGTAACTGGACCATAGTGGCTAATATGTCTACACCTAGGAACAGTCCGGGAGTATGTGCAATCGGCAGTGACTTATACATATTCGGAGGTTACAATGGACGGCAGTTCCTAGATACTATGGAGATATACCACACAGGCACTAGTACATGGTCGATGGGAAGTCCCATGACAATCTCCCGTTGTGATTTCGGATATACCACCTGTATGGCTCCGGTACCTTCTATTAGTTTATGATTATTATATCAACATTAAAAAAAATTATAGCTAGCAAAATTTTTTTTATACATTAATGAATTATTGTTCCTAAAATTCCTTACGAATTAGCATGCTGTTCTGTTAATTAATAGTGTCATGTGATAATCAGTCATTGGTCATGTGATCAATCAGTACTTGTCATGTGATCAGTCGCTGTCGTCCATATTTAAAAACGGTATAGCACCATTAGTAGATCGAGCCCGAGTACCAAGCCTCGTTCCCGTTCCATCTGGTGATAGTAAATCAAGTTCCCGATAAGGCGTGGGCGGGATGTCATTTGCTAATAGATTAAAGTCCGATACAGATGAAGAGGTACTAATGATATCGTTATCATCTTCAATAGGAGGAGCTTGAGGAGTAGAGACAACATTCGCAACTGTTGTACCAGTTTGAGATGATGATGAAGTTGGAATGGCAGGAGTTGAAGGGACCTGACTTGTTTTAATAATCGAATCGATAGTGGAAACAGATGCACTTGTACCGGTTGTACCAGCTGTATAAGTTAGACTAGTAGGACCAGTTATATCTATTGTACTAGGGCCAGACGTAGCAGTTGTACCTGCTATACCAGTTAAACTTGTTGTACCAGTTTTATCTGCTGTACTAGATATACCTGGTGTACCAGTGAGCCCAGGTGTACTGGTTGGACCAGTTCTAGCAGCACTTGGTGTTCTCAGCAACTTCTCTTTGGTTACAAATGCCTCGTATTCTAATATGAAAAAAAAAAACCCACACCAAATAAAACACGTTTATTAATTAATAAAGATTTTCTCCAGTACTAACCATTGGAGTGTGTAGGGTTATCACTCTATAGTGGATGGATAGGGAACAGTATTAACATGTGAATGAGCAAAATAAGGGTTTGAACATACCTTGATGGGTGTGTCTTCATTACACACTAAATCAGCAATCTATAAATAGAGAACATACAAAACTCAGGTAATAAAATTCAACCATTTTATTAACTCTCACTTCATCTGCAATACGATCTATTGTAGTATCAACTTTAGAGGGTGATTCATGTACTATACCAGTAGTTTCAGTCCCTATTTCTGCAGTATATGACGGTTTAGACCCAGTAATAATAGGAGTAGTAGTAGAACCCCGGCTAGATGTATCATTGTGTGGCAAAGGCTGTTCCGTGGTAGGAGGTAAAGGGCCTGATAATATTGAACCAGTAGTGTGGGTATGGCCTGGAGATGGTATGGGAATGGGTCTGGTAGTGTTAAATAATGAAACAGACGGTGATGATATGGGAATGGGCCCGGCAACGTTAGGTGATGATACAGGAGGTGGTATGGGAATGGGTCCAATGGTTGGGACTGTGGATGATATGGATGGTTGCAGTATGGGAATGGGTCTAGAACTGCTAGAGACAGTAGGAGTTATGGTCATTGGATAAGATACAGCAGTTGATAAAGAAGGCAACTCCAAAGGAAGGGATGGTAACTTGGATTCTTTAGCTTGAGGAGCCTTTGGTATTCTTGTACTTCTTGTAATACTCGCTTTACCAGATTTTCTATAAGGGGTGTGTCTTGTTTGGATCAAAGACGATACCCCTTTAGTATCACTCTGGGTTCGTACATGCTGTTTAATACCAGCTGATATCTCGTTTATAGCAACAGGAGTGGCTACTATACATACAATTAGACATGAATAATAAACCATGTTTAATTATTGATTATCAATTAATTACTTGTATAACGATGTGGGAGGGGAGATTGTCTAAGAGGGGTGGAGTTTGGGGTATTTGATGCCTCCAATACAATGGGTGGGGCAGGTGAAGGCGGAGGTAACGATATACTCAAATTCTACACAATGAAAAAAGTCACTATAATTATCAAAAAAGAGACACAATGTACCGATGGATTTAGAGATGAAGAGGGTGGCAGCTTCAGGATCCAAGTATTATTAGCTTGATTTGAATCTTCCTCTTGTCTGAGCATTTCATTTGTTTCTTCCAGCTCAGGAATGCTCTTCTTTAAATCATCTTGTAATTTTACCAACATTGACCTTCAGGGAAAAAAAGGACAAAAACTCTATAGTGAACAACTCCAAAATTCTGAGAGATTGACATAAAAATAAATAAAAAAGGACGCTTATTGAGATCCCAAATAAAATCATTTTCATAAATTTATACATGTAAGTATCTATAGTTCAAAGATTGCATTATAAATACAAACAGGATAAGAACAAGGTGTGGTGTAAATTAACCTGGTGAATAAAGCTGACTGTACATGGCCTCTGTGATGGTTGAGCTCTCCTTGGGCAAACTCCAGCTCTTCTGTCAGCGATATCAGATCACTGGACCGCACCCCTAATACAATAATATAGAATGAGCACAGGGTACATGTAACCATGGCAACATCAACCTTGGTTTAGCTGTTTCTGTAGTAAAGATAACCCTTCATTTCCCACTTTAACAAGACTATAGTACACAAAAAAAATCTCCATTTTCAACAAATCTTCCATTGGATAACTGAATTGCTGCTTACTCTGTTAAACTGACTAGCTCGTTATTATTAGTAACACTAGGGGCTCCCTCGTCATCCTCAGTTGCAGCTGACAGTTCAGTGGGAATCTAATTAGCATAATTTAACGATAGGGGCTTGTTAAGGTTCGCACAAGCAATTATACCTTGTACTGTAAATTCTTCCCATCGATCACATGACAGTCATGTGATGGCTTAACTAAGCTCTCCAATACCAGACGCTCCTCTGCAATTGACTGTGTGAATGACTCCACCTCCTTCCATAGTTTATTAACCTGGAGAAAAAATATTAGGTTCAAAATAATTAGCATTTTGCATTACTTTCCTACATGTAATTTTATAGCAACAAAAAATTATTTAACTCCAAAAATTTCACAACGATTTTTTCATAAACAATGCTATAATGATAATATAAAATATCCTTGATATTGAGAGAAATGAATGATTACTTACCTTTACTTTAAGTGCTTCTCTCTCATTCTCTCTGCAACAGTAATACAAATTTAAGTCACCTCAAAGAGGAAAATTAATAACTATTAATAACCTGATTGGTTTCGATAGATTTAGGGAGCTGTGTTCAGTCTTGAGTCTGGATAATTCCGCCATTAATTCATTTTTCTTCTTCAACACACTTCTATATTCCTGCTTTAATTCCCTGTTAGTTAATTAATGAATATTAAATTAATTAGCTATTACACAAGTAAGACTCTAACTTACAGGGCAAACTGCCGCCATTGTGGGTGTGTCACATGACTCATTGTACGTAGTTTAGTAATGACGTGGTGGGTGTGGTTAACAATACCAATGGATAGGGAATGATCGTAAACATCATTAAAGGTAGGATCAATGCTGCCACGCCCATCACTGATGGCGGAATGAACACCAACTTTATTACCTATGTATTTATACACAAAACAGTTAATTAATAAAACCACACCCCCTAACATATACACATGTAGTTTAAACTCCTTCCACTTAGTTTGACTTTGATGTACTTAAAACACAGTAAGTGAATCCCAGCTACCTTACCAAGTTTTTTAATGTCCTGTAGCAGCGATGTCTTCAAGCAATGAAATGTGAAATTAAGTAATAAACTATAAAACTTCTTTCCTATTAAAAATAATAAAGCGAGTAATAAAATGATTAGACCGTGTACACATATACATGTATATACCTTCGGGTGAGAGTAATAGTGAGGCAGCTTGACGAGGGAGACCGGAGTGGGCGTCGTCCCTAGCAATGGCGGCGAACCACAGGCTACAAACCTTGCGAAAGCCTTGCTCGTGTTTCTTGTCAAACACAGGCCAGCAGTCCCGGAACTCAGTGGTAGCTTTGGCAGGATTGAGTTTGAGAAAAAGGAAATATAGTACAACTTCCATTCCTTTGGTATTGGGCAGGTCAAACATGTCCCTAAAGTATAAAGTAATTATTATACTAATATTAAACAGATTTGACCCCCTTATAGTGGGCATGACAATGTATTGTTTAACATGACCAACAAATTTGTCATTTTATCCTGGAACTTTCAACCAAGGATCTATTAAGATATATGGTAAGTGAATAGTTATTGTGTTGCGCTGTGATGCATTGTCGATAATGTTGAACCACACCTACTAGTGTATTAACCGACCACACCTACTGCTCTACTGTGAAGCTCGAAGGATCTCTATTCTATCTTTACTATTTATGCTAAACACTAACCACC
>JAYJLX010054166.1:0-10827 GCA_036873525.1 Chalinula nematifera | reverse complement strand
CTTACAATAAAGCCAGACAATAAAGCTAGCAAGCAGCAACTTAAAGGCAAACAAAGCATCATTTAGCAAAAAAAAAATAATTTTGGAAAGGTGTGGCTGATTAGTTGAATAAAAAAATGCAAACATTGAAGAAGAAAGGTGTGGTCAATCAAGCAACATTTCAAACTTAAACCACAAATTTGTTTATAACCTTGTGACGAAGCAATTTGAGTTGCGGCATTTGTTGACCTTGCCATCCTTAACAGACCGTGAAAGTTTCAGGTCTAAGCTCTCATCTGGAAGCAAGACACAAACTTGTGAAAATCTGCCGCCATTTCGTTAAGCTAAATTTCAGGTACCTGTAAAAAAATTTCTAAGATACTTATGGATGCAAACCAAATTTTATCATTAGCCTTTATCACAAGGAACACAGAAATGCACTCGAATCTATGACTTGCAGGTATCAAATCAAACGCCCAGAGGACATTTTGCAACTTATCTCAAGATTAAGAAGACGGATGAAGACCGGACTAAACAGTTGAAAACACATTGTTATTATAGTTAAAATTATTATTATAATTAAAAAATTTTGTTGTGCCATCAATTGTAATTTTGAACGATGTCTGAAGGAAAGGAACTGTAAATTGATGATATAATGATACTCTGTCTATTGTACAGTAGGTTCCAGTAAGGTACAGGCCCTTTGGCATCTTGTCATAATCAGCCAACCTTACAGTCAATAACAGCTTAATCCAAATTTTTATATATATTAACAAATAAGCAATATATGTAATGACATAGCATTGTATATTATACCTTAGCAGCTAAACACCCGTTTGTCAGCACATCTATAAGTACAACAGCCAGTCTTTCTAATATATACACCCTGTACAATCACCACACATCTACTGATGCCTAATGACAGCTAGGGTATAAAGTGGTTAAATTTATAACATATTATCGATTATATGTGCATGCATTGAATATGCCCAGCTCCATAACGCAGAAACTTATTACTACCGAGGTATGGCAATATTCCAAGTGGCCGTAGGCCGAGTGGAATATAGTAGTATAAATCCAATATTCAATGGGGGAAGCGGCCTGGTACAACTGTTATATGTGACCTGCTCTGAGAAAACCTGATATCTGTCGCAAATTTTGTTTTCCGAGTTATTTATACCACTGGATAGAGCAGAAAATGCTCTTTAAAATGAGGCTACAATACGAAAGATTCTGTTGAAGCACTTGGGAGAAACGAACAGTTGAAAAAGCGAAAACAGTTTGCGTTTTATTGACGATCGCGATCGATGGTCCGTCTTTATCGACTTGCAACTTCACAAACGTGCAGCGCCCACTTCTGAAACTTTATTTCCTACCTCTACAAACCTTCCTGAGCTAGCAGAGCAAGTTTTGTAAGCCTACCTTGAATAACGGCCGCGTATAAGTCCGTTAAAGGTCCCACACCGTTCGAGAATTCCGCCATTAATTTTACAACATTCCGTCATTAATTTAACGACCACGCCTCACGTTTTTAATTATAACTAGAATTCAATTTTTGCGACAGATCTTAGGTTTTCTCAGAGATAGTATTACAATTCTAAAGAGTTCTCTTAAATTGGGGAAGTCTAGGCCATGTTGTTTGTGTCTGCTGGACTGATATACGAAAAAAGGTGCCAAAGCTGGTTTAGATTTAAGGCACAATTAAAATTTCGCACTGTATCATAGTGCACCTGGTGCAGTGGGTACAGTTAGTGGGCTGCCCTATACCAGGACTAGAGAAACTGTAATCATTTGATCTTGGTTGCCCACAATATTAAGGTTGCTGCACTAAATCTCTACACTAAATCTCTACACATGTAAATTCATTTTTTTATAGCAAGTATACTAGTGTACATCACTTTGCACAATAAACCATTGAAGTAGCATGATGCATTAGCACATATATTTTTATGGGCATGCAAGTTTCTTATAGTCTACAAAAGTGTAACTTGTGAAACATGTTGTACACAAAGGCGGCTGCAGGATTCCAAATTTACCTGGGCTCATTGTATATTTATAATGGGCGTGGTCAATTTTAATTCATTATTTCACTGTTTCTTTACTTGTTTTGACACAGGTGAGCATTTTTATACCACAGAAGCCTGCATAATGATTCTATACTCAGTAACAACTATATTCATATACAAATACGAAGAAACCAAAGTACTTGTGCTGTGGTTTTCAGCCTTAATTAAAGCACTTTGTGGTTTTTTTAGAAAGTTTAACCCAGCACACCCCGGGCTGGCCTGGCAGCTGCTTATGGTTGTACACTTATATGTAGCTTTTACTATTATGCATGAAAACTTAATGAATGAAAGCACTAAAGTGCTGAACCCTCGCGGCCATACATGTATATCGTACACTATTTACATTTGATCCAATAAAAACCTGATCGACAACATAGCTTCTTACATCTGTCCATGCACATATAGCCAGCAAACACTTACAGTATAACACAACATACAATTTAAGTATACTTCGCACTTAAACAACCAAATGAACCAAGTAACAACTTACAGGCCTAGTCTCGCGTAGCCAGACCCTTTCACTTTTGCTTCGCGTGGTGAGAGTCTGGAAACCTGCTCTCGTCCAGCATTGCACCTTGATTTGAGGTGCAACTAAGTGGTACGTGGCTTCTTAAGTGCTAAATAAACATCTTTCTCTTGTTAACTGATAGATAAGGCAAGCACTTAAGAAGCCTCACAAGACTCGCCTACCACTTAGTTGCACCTCGAATCGAGGTGCATTGCTGGACAAGAGCAGTATAGGAAGGTTTCCAGACCCTCACCACGCGAAGCAAAAGTGGTGGCTACGTGAGACTATTGTAGTAAACTTATAGAGACGCCGGGTAGACCTGGCAAGTTTTACTAGACAGAATCCAGCATTTTTATACTAAAAAACTCACAATTATAGTCGAGCAGAAGAATACTAAGCTTTAGAAACTCTAGGGCCATGTTAGGGCCAGTCTTCACAGCAGTAGATGCCACCAGAGGCCATTATTCACAGCAGTAGATGCCACCAGATGAGTAAATTCTAGGCGTGACTAACAAATTTTACAACATGTGTTCAAGGGGCGTGGTTAGAAAAAATGACAACCAGCAAAACTATCAATCAAAACACTTCGTCTTAACCTAGGCCATGTTTTGAAAAATCATTTGAATCGTGGAATTATCGACATCAAGCGCCATCAATGGAGTGTCAGTGAAGTTCTACCATCAAGTATCCACAGACATGTCGCAGTAACACACAGACACACAAACCAATTACTATAACCCTCCGCCCACGCTCGGGTTAAGAATCTGTTTCATATATACATGTACATGTAAATATAGGTGATAGGTTTGAATGATAGCAATGAGTATGAAGCTACATTGTAGGTTATGAAAAGGCTGATTATGATCAATGACTCACTAAAATGACCTTATTCATGTAAATAACAAGCAGGTATAAAATATTTTTTGATCTATGGTTTTGATTAGGTGTAGTCTATTTTTTACTTTTTTTTGTGCCAACTAAGGTTCACTTCTTTGTTCATTATTATATTATTATTATTGTTCATTAATTTTTATCATTATTATTCAAACAAAAAAGTAAAGTAATTAAGTAAAGTTATATGTACTTAATGTCTGTAAAGAAGTATAGTAGTATATGTGCATGTATTGTACATGTACGTATACAGTACCGGCTATCTACACCTAAAGTATGTACTATTATATGAACTACGTAATAAGTATTTACAATGCTGGTATAATTACAGTATACATTATACGAAAAAAGTACCAAAATAAGACAACAGGTACACTTAAAATAATTTATAATTATTGCAAGTACAAGTGAGCAATGAGGACAGCAATGAGAATGAATTATGCAACAATTAACTAAGTGGCATCAGCGTATCCCTTGTGTATGTATTCTTCACATGTATTTACAATGACGAAAATTGCAATATCAGTTACTAAATTATACAGTAATTACTATAGGCTGACTAAATTGAGAGCTCAGGAACAGTGTATAATTTAGCTGTTAAAAGTGATAACTTTTTTTGCCAACAAACTTACAAGACTACAAAAAGATACAATGTACATAATGTACTCCTGTAAAGCTTTCCCATAATGTATGGCTTTTCACTGCACATGGCATGGCCAAATAAAATGAAAAATGCTACAACATGGTTTGATGACTAGATGAGTATAATTAAAGCTGAACTTCTACTTTCTCAACTAGCATACTGAAATTCAACATTTTGAATACATGTATATATAAACATATATTTATATTAAAGAAGCCTTATTCTTCAAAGGTGCCAATACGAGAATATATTGTATACCGGAATTCCCTGTATATTTACCCGGTGAATTCCCTAGATACTGGGAAAATCCCGTGGTTACCAAACGTTACTGGAGCATTACTAAGTCGACGAATGGATGGACAGAGGTCGTTTTGTTTGTTATAATTTATTATTTTTTTTACACGAACAAAACTCACGATCAGTAAAAAAAAGCAGTTTAGCAAAGGTATAGAGAGCCTTACGGAGTCTGGGTACAAGACGAGTGACAACTTGGAAGCGGTTAGTTCGGTACACGTACGGCTAGTTGTTAAAGTGCAGTTAAACCAACAAAATACACGGTAGATTTCCTCCACCATACTTAAACAATAGGCACATTTTAATTATTTTTTTAAAGCTACAACATACAACAATTTCATTTTTTTTTCTGTAGTATATATACATTGTATATATACCACGTGTTTATTAAGGGGGCGGTACAGTGTTGACGCCCTAATTATTATGGTTAATTTTTCATTTTGTTTTTGTAATTTTGTATCACTCAATTGATGTATCAAAATATAATTTTTGCCAATGAGAACTTTAGTGTATCTTGCATTGTACACAACTAAAAGCTAGCTTTAAATGTTTAAGAGAATTGACAAAAAAAAACCTTGGTGCCGTCAGGTTAAATTCGGACAATAGCGCCAAGAACACTACACCTACCTCAAGTTTCTGGTCATTTCCTGACTAATTCTCTTATGTTTGAGGGCCACTCGAAGAAATTTCAGGTACATGAACCCAGGATCTACACAAACATTCCTTTCGCAAACTTTTTTTCCTCATTCTACACCACACGACTGTACTTAGCCTCTCGTGACTCTTTAACTGGTGGTTTTCTTGGAGAAAAGTTTTCGAGTGGACCAGCCCATCAGTTCAGGTAATTAGAGTAGTCTGTCGTTGCAATGTCTAGGCAGTCTGGAAGACGATAAAAATCCGACAAAGATAGAGCACTGAGAAACTCTCCATAGACCAAAGCAAAAAGCCTGCGCAATACTGGAAACAGCAGAATGAGAGAAGCGCGGGAACATTGTAGTGCTCAAGTGCTGTACTGCTGGTAGTTTTGGCCAGAGAACTGCATTGTTGTCCCGTACGTTGCAGCCATGGGAAACCAGAAGAACAGAAAAAATAAGAAGTACAGTACTCACAAAATGAAAGGCGTGTATATAAGGAAGACTATTCCAACCAAAAGAAACAAAAGAAAACAGTGCAGTCAACGGAGAGCGGTAGGAGCTAGCGGCAACTCTGAGCACAGTGAGCAGCCAGCCAACAGTGGCAAAACTGCAAGCGGTATTGGAATAGGAAGCCGTATAGTAAACCTCGATAAACTGCAACAGTTTACTGATGAGGTGAATGAACATGGTACTCATTGTGAGGTCTCCATCACATTAAACAGCGAGAGTAGGGAAGGGCTGGCATCAACCTTCACTGGAGAATGCTCCACATGCGAACAGTGTGTTACTCTGGAAACGTCGAAGAAAGTGAAAGGCCCCAGAGGCTACAACAGGTCAGTGCTGGCACTGAGTATGTAGTGAGCATACTGGATGCTGGCATGCATGTGTTAGTCTACTGGGATGTGGCGTGTGTGTCTTACATGTCGTCAGTGTGCATGTGTATATACTGTATGTGTTATGTGTGCCCATAGCATGCAGCCAGCACAAGTATAAATATGCAATTGCATGATACTGATTTGATCAACTCTCTTAACCACGATATAGGTGGGAGAGCAATCTGGCCGCAGTGTGGGGACAGATGTCAACAGGTGGGGGGCATAGTCAGCTGGAGGAAACTATGAGTGTTATAGGAGTACCTGTTATGACAAAGAGTAGCTTTGTAGATACTGAGAGGGCCATAGGAAGCAGGAATTGTTGAAGTCGATGGCAGACGCTGGCCAAGAAGGGAAAGAGTTAGCAATTAAGCGAGGTGAACACCACCAAGGTGTCCCTGCAATAACTGTGGTGGTGGATGGTGGGTGGAGCAAACAGTCACACAAGCATTCCTATAATGCTAACTCAGGTGTGGGTATTATATTGGGCAAGGAGACAGGGAAGCTACTCTTTCTTGGAGTGCGCAACAAGTTCTGTTCAGCATGCAGCCAAGGTATCTCTCGTGAGAAGCATTACTGCTTTCTCAACTGGACAGCATCGTCATCAGAGATGGAGACTGATATTATCCTGGAGGGGTTTCTGGAGGCTGCATGGAATTAGGTATATGAAATTCATTGGTGATGGAGACAGTTCTGTATATCCTACTCTCCTTCAGAATGTTCCTGGATGGGGATATGACATCAAAAAGCTCGACTGTGCCAACCATGCATGCAAGTGCTATCGTGGTGGACTGACTCTAAAGATGAGGAAGAGATTGGTGTCTGCTGCTAGGGCTGCAATCAGGATGAGGAGTGGAGAAAAGGATCTTAAGAAGGCACTAGTTGCACTCAAACGGGATCTAAAAAATGGACCACTCCATTGCTTTGGTTTTCACCAGGACTGCAGTACTGACTTTTGCAAGACAGCAAAAGATTGTCTCACACCATCATTCACTTCCTCTTCTGTACTTGAGGCTCCACCCACATCGTCATCAGATTTTAATCCATACAATGACACTGTAGATACTGATGACCTGATAGGTAAGTCTAATTAATACGAATATCATAAAGTGATCATGAAATTATGGTGTGCTTTAATTAAAATAGATATTGTGAGTGATCAGGAGAGGCTATGGGAAGAAACGCTTGCAGATGATCCTGCAGTAGATGAAGAAGCACGACAGGGTGGACTTACACCGACAAGCATGGACGAACGACTTTACCATGACATCCAGGTGAAACTAAGTAGACTGATTGGGAAAGCCGACCAACTCATTGGTAATGAAACAACAAATCTTGCGGAATCGTGGATGCATATTAGGACCAAGTTTGAAGGGGGAAAAGTGATCAACAGATCACAGAGTGGATCATGGCAACATCGCTGTATGGGAGCTGGCCTGAGGCAGAACATGGGCAGGGAATGGGGCCCACAAGCCTGGAAGGATATGACACTATCTTCCCCTAATGAAGTATATACGCATGCAGCAGAACGTTCTGCTGAAAAGGACCGGAAAAGGAAAGCAACTGATGAAGCGAAACAACGACGACGACATAGTAAATATGATCGGAAAGGCGACACATCTGCAGCCAGCAGTGCTTATAGTAGACATGACGACGGTATTGTACCAGATCAAGTGACAGAGGATGTTTCCCCCGACCACATAGAGGAGCTAAAATCCAGTTTCTATCGAACAAGAGTGGCTGTCACCAAAGAAGAACGGAAACGAATGGAGGAGAGGACTAGAGATCAAGCAAGCAATGATTATTGGAAGCAGGAGAGAACAAAAAGGATAACAGCCTCCATGGTCGGGGGAATAGCCAAAATGAAGGAAAAAACAACAAGAAGCAAAAGAGTTGAAGCTATGTTATACAGTACATTCAGAGGAAACGCAGCCACACGTTATGGCTCAGAAATGGAACACACGACTAGAGAACTATATATCGCTCACCAACGACAGAATCATCATCCCGAATTTAAAGTTGACGACTGTGGCCTGTTCATCTCAGAGCACAACAATTGGCTAGCAGCAACACCTGATGGACTGGTCCATGACCCAAGCAACGCTGCCCAACCTTTGGGCATACTGGAAATGAAAAACCCTCTCTCTGTTAAGGATATGGAGTTAGAACAAGCTTGTAAGAACTCCTCCTTTTGCCTGGAAGTGAACCAGCAAACCAAGACACATCAACTGAAACGAAGACATGACTATTACTTCCAAGTGCAGTGTCAACTGTACTGTACGGACAAAACTTGGTGTGACTTTGTTCTGAGGACAAACAAGGACTTGTAACGAATATACAGAGATAGCAAGTGGTGGGGAGTACAGCTCGCAAAGCTAAGGAAGTTTTACTTCACTGCACTACTTCCGGAGTTGGCATGCCCCAGGTTCAGGCATGGAGGCATCAGGGAGCCACAGTCATAATAGCATACCATTTTACATTATCATCACACTCTTATTAAACTTATAACAATATTCATGATTTTATAACGATATTCATGATAAGCAATAATCATATTCATAGTGATAGTAAATACGTGGGCGGAACACTGTACCGTAACCTTAAATAGCACTTGCTTTGTACAGTAGACCAGGGGAATTATGAAAAATACAAAACATGCATGTGGTTGTAACAAAGGGCTTGTAATTCTTTATATTCTGATGATATATTTTATTATTTACATACATACATACATACATACATACATACATACATACATACATACATACATACATACATACATACATACATACCTACGAGATAAATTTCCGTAATGAAAGATGGTTTGGGAAATAAGGCAGCATTTGGTATTAACATATCGACTCCGCCCATTTTCTCAATGACCTCCGAGGCCAGTTTCTGACACTCCTCTTTCTTCTCAACATTGTTAACTAACGTATGCACGGTTACATTATCACCAGCTAATCCATACCAATCCACTATAGATTCAAGTAGATCACGCACTCCGAGCTGTTATGAATAATCTATAAAGAAAACACAACATACATGTGTATGTAACCATCTTTGAATAGGCTGCTGTAAAAAAGAAAATTTAAAGAGAATGAAATTGAGGCTCGTTTACAAGTGTTTCTTAATAACACTACACCCTTCGAGATTATTTAAGATTTGTAATAACCTTTGTGAAATATAACTAAATCACACCCAACCTGACCTGTAGATATACATGTACCTTATTGTTAATTACATGATGACAAAGGAAGCACAGTTAGGATTGTATGTCAATAAAGGATTACATTACTGAGCCTATGTGTATATACACTTAGAGCTTGAAGAAGCTAATTGATACGGCCTAATATGATTACATCTTGGGAAGCTATTAAGTTGGGTACACTGCCAGGTATACAATGTGTTAGTATATACATTGTATGCATATACATGTATGCATGTAAGTACATACATGTACATGTACATGTATGTTACTATACGTGGGCAACATCAAAGTAACCATAGGCACTGTGTATACTAGGCACAGACAGTGTTGGTATTATGTAAAGGCAAGGGGAGAGAGGAGCAATTAATGTAATAACTTTAGCACACACATATATGTAAATATACAAAAATACAGTACCCATTGCTCTAGGGTAAAATGTATGTAGTAGGTATATATAGTGTTGTATAGGTCATACATACTAGGGGACACAAAGTGGGTGTAAATACTCTACACTAATTTGTAACAATAGAAAAATACAGGGTACATATTATACAGCATAATAATTAAACAGTACTGAGACAGAGTTAAAAAGCAAGCTGGTGCACACTGTAAAGATCATGACTCATTATTGTGGGTGTGGACTCTGTATATGTACAGGGTACTTAATTTGAATTTGTGGGTACAAGATGACCACAAAATCCCCGAAATTTAAACTTAAATGTACAAGACAGAACTATATGAATATGTAACCTGACACTCCGAGAAAGGTACATAGTATAATAAACCTTTCAACAAAGGACACTTGTCCGTGTCCCAAATACACTTGTCTAATACATTTTCAACCTCCGAGAAGAGGACAACCTCTTTATAAAGGACAAAGCATTTCAGTTTATATAGTGTACCAAAGTGTCCTCTATTCGGAGGTTCCACTGTAGTTTACAACGCTTTATATAATTATGCCTAAACAATTTAACACAAGCAGGATTTAAAAAAAAAACTGCATATACTAAATGCATTCCTAGTGCTAAGACCACGGCTATAGTAGATGGGTTGATCCAATGGGGATAACTCTCAAACTTCAAACAGGTGTATGTATATCAGTTTTTGTTCATCAAATGCAACGTTAAATGAGGCATTGTTTATACAAAACGTCTGTAAACGCTCGGCATACAAATCAAGAGCGGTTTAATAAGGAAGACAACAAAGAAACGCTATAAAATAACTAAATAATTATAGAACACTTAAAGCCTGTCTACATATGGACATTTTTTTACTCCCAAAATTTGGCAATTGTAAACACAATTAATTGTTCCTAAAGTTAACCGATTCAAGACAGATGGGCTTGTCCATAGTGAAGTTTCAACATTGTGTATGATAGATATAATGTAGCTTACAAGTCCTGGATCAGTTTGCTCTAGACTATCAGTAAGTATATATCCATCTGGAATAACACCAATAGACCCTTTCAGAGCACTCTCTATATTCGGGACAGTACACTGCTGATCAGAGATATTTTGGAAATACCGCCACCATTGTCTGTTGTACTATAGATACGTTATTCATATAGTCTATATATATATATATATATATATAATTATATATATATACAGTGGAACCTCGATTATCCGGACCTCGTTTATCCGGAACTTCAATTATCCGGACTTCTAAAAGGCTTGAAAAAATTTTATAACCACTGATTTATTAGGAATTATTAAGAATTATTAAAAA
>JAYJLX010054155.1:0-10831 GCA_036873525.1 Chalinula nematifera | reverse complement strand
TAATAGTAATATAAGTAATTTTGAAGTAATAGTAATAGTAATATATTACTTTTTAATGTAATAGACCCCATGTCTGGAAGGTGGTTCTGGCTGGTGCCTCTAAGTGCACCCTGTAACCTTTCTTACGAAGCAATCTCGCAATTTGAATGGTCTTGGAAGAGGTGCCTCTTGTTTCCTAAGTTGCAATGCTTCTGTTCTTTTTAACTTAGTGGTGCTATCCTGTAGACTGTAGTAAATAATCAATGGTATACGGTACAACATACGTATACATACCAGTTTGGGTTTTTTAGGTGCTGCAGGGGGTTGCTGATCAACAGGAATACTGTAGCTTGATTCCAAAGGTTACTGCTCGTTAAAAGCCCCATTCAGATTACATAACTCCTGCATGCATTTAATGCAAATAATATTGTGTAATCATCAGCTTGTATAATCCAACATGAATAATTACCTCCTGCTTCCTCCAGTGTCCTCCTACATGTATCAGTTGAGTGACCTCCACCCATAGAGGTGATAGCTGTACTTACATGTACATGGTAGTGGGGGAGGTTGATTTACTTTACCAGATTCTATTCGACTCAAAAAGTCAATATTTCATCACAGATTACATATGTGCTATAGACATAAATAAGTACCTCCTGCTGCCTCCAGTGTCCTATTGGTTGAGTGACCTCCACCCACACTGAGAGGTGATAGCTGTACCTACATGTACATGTACTGGGTTGCGCTCAATGGTAGTGGGAGGTTGATTCACTTTACCAGGTTCTATTCGACACAAAGAATCAATATTTCATCACAGATTGGACAAATTAAAGCAATAAGAGAATACACAACAATTCATAATCAATTGGACCAAACGACTTTAGGCTGGGCGTCCTTCTTAAGTGTACCTGTATACATCCCACAGGCTGAAATTATTATCCCTATTGCATTACCTGGATTCCAATGTCTCCTTTTCCTATGCAGTTCTTGTACAGCCACTACGATATAACACAAATATAGTGCATGTGTAGTACATGATATTGGTTTGTGCCATTGTTTTAACTGTGAAACACCGTTGTGTACTTTATGACTTCACTGTTGTGTCTGAACCTCATCTATGCAGTCCTCTGCCAATATTTTACAGTCAGTGAGGGCTAGAGTTGGAGAATGGAAGTGCTTTATTGAGTACTTTGATTTCTTTTCCAGTTGTTTTCTTTTGTAGCCTAGCTGTCACATACATAATACATAATATTTCGTTCTATCAAATAAGGACAAGATAAAATGAGTTGACTAGAAAAGTAACAAGGGATTAGAGAAAAGAAACTGTTTTGACCATAGTCATGCAATTAATCTAACTTATTATGAACAGATTGGAAAGTTCTACAAAGCTTATGTACAATGTACATGTAGACGTAGACCAAAGGTATTTTTGAATCCTGGCTGGCCGCCTATTCTTGAATACATATACATGCCACACAATAAATAGGCTGGATAGGACGTGATGCCTCATCTTCGGTGTTGCTGGTTGTTGTGGCCTTTTTTGTAGCTGGTAGTGGTTTTCTCTTGTTATTGCATACTGTCTAGTGGACATTTTGTAACTATTCCACATTATTTTGAAATCATCAGTTTCATTAGAGCACGTACACCGTTTCTCTCGTTATATGTCGTATTTGCAGTAGTTTTACAGGATCTAATGCTGGCTTCCCCTTTCCTTTACGCTCAACTGTCGATGCTTTTAACTCATCTTCTGGCATTCTAGCCACTTCGTTCCCAATTTTACTATCGCATCTGTAATTAGAATCTGTAGCATATACTTCTTATATACGTATAATATATATAACATTATACTAAATTTTGTACAAATAGAATATTTTCGATATTTTCGATTTTCGATTTTTGCAGCATGCAATAATACAACTACAAAAACCAGAGCATATTTCATAACTAAGAGCTGTTCATTGGTCTCCATGCAGTCCTATCTCTTCCATACATTTCATCCATTCAACATGGTGGCAAATTGGTTGGAACTGCCCAAAAGTGGAAATAAAACCGGAAGTAAAACTGACGCCTATGCAATTCCATCATATGCATGTAGCAAGCGCCCAAACTGGCTGTTTGCAGTTTTCTTTAGTAATAGCAGATGATGGGATGGAAGTACTAAGTATATAGCACTGCAAGGGGTTAGGAAGACAATAATAATCACAAGAGGACTTAGTTGCTGTGAAATAACTTGTAATCGTATTGCTCAACCTAATTCAATCTTTACAGCTCGAAAAAAGCTCATAGAAATACCATGCATTGCAAAATTTACCCTTTGCCCATCTGAACACAAGTCTCATATTTCGCTATCAATTTTTTTACTTTCATTCAATTGATGCTTTCCACCTTTGCATACTTGTATGTACGTGTATGATCCATCCATAGACCCCAGTTCTCCAGCAATGTAGTGACTGGCCTGTCAAGATCGAGCCGAAGGTGAAATTCCTGCTTCAGCTAAAAAGAAATAAATAGACGTACATGTAGTACATGTATAGGCATCACTGATAAAATAATTAAAACATTATAGATACATGTATGTTTGACTGTAGCTGACCTGACATGTAATTCAGTCATACTATATGAAATGTGCATATGTACATCATGTGTTGTATAGAACATAGTATGTTGTTTGGCAAAACAGTATAAGCAAACTTGCAACTTTGGGTTTTCTAAAAGCTGGAAACTTTGTAAGGATATCAATATTAAGTGGTTGTGTTTCATAAATCCACTTTTTCCAAATTTCTTCAGACGGTATCTTCATAATCTTACATTTCTCTTTCTGAGAATTCTTACATATCCTTAGTGAGTTTTGTACACTTGGACAGTGAGTTTTGGACACTTGGATACTGGCCCCTGGACATCAGCACTTAAGAAAAGCTAGGGTGGACACTGTAAAATACTTCAACTTATTCCTTAGCTTGCTTTTCCATGCTAGCTTAAACAAAAGAAATAATATTCATAATACACTATATTATACAATGTACATTAAAAAAATAGGTTATAGAAAAAAGTCAACTCAATGTGGAACATATTCTTATAGCCAGAATCTTCCATACTGTGTAGACGGTGAGGATCTGGTGCATGGACTGTATGTTCAGCATAATTAAAAATGTAGCCTTGCCTATCACTAGAGCTCAACTGGAAGTACTGTTGAGAGTAGAGTTGGGCAGTAATATCGTTTATCGTGATACTTGTACATCATGAAGCGATATCATAATCACAAGAGGATAATATTGCTAGCTGATAATGTCTTCTTTGTCGGGATAATTGACCTCTTGGCCATGATTGTAAATACAATATTGCAGCAATACATGCATGGTCCTCACAATGATATTACTGTAACCTTTTGATATTGAGAGTGTCATATCTAGAGTGGAAAACACCAGTGCTTGGTAAAGTTTAAATTGAAATGCAATATTAATATTCTGCCTTATCAGGATATAAATTGAGCAATATTATATCGCGTGTAGAAAGTGATTATCGCCCAACTCTAGTTTAACAAACGAACTTAATTCACCAGACCCTCACTATATGTAGTTGGAGGGCCTGGCTGCGTGAGACTAGATTTATAATAAAAAGTGTGTACACTCACAAATATCGTCTATATACAGTACATGTAGATACTGTATGCAGGGTTGTAGAAAGGAGGAAAGGCCCCCCCCCCCCTTTCTTTAGCAAGTTTTCCTTTGATGTGGTCAATTGAAACCACAAAAATGTGTTATTTACTTTGATCTCATAGTCATCCCCCTTTAATTGTAAGCTTGGCTAAAACCCTGCTATACAGTAGTGGACAAAAAAAAGTTAACGTTGCGTTCTACGAAACGGTGAAAAAAAAAACGGAAACGAAATGATCACAAAACCACAGAGAAACAATTTTATCACGGCGACGTAATAGAAAACGCGCGTAGAAAAAAACAATCGTTGAGCTTTTCAACGTTTGTAGAACGCCGAGCATGGAACGATTGTACGAGTATACAAACAAGCACGTTTGGGTCGTTCGTGTACCAAATTGTAGTCTTGCCAGCCAGATTTTGACAAGTTTGCCTCGCAAGACTATGGTACGTAAGTAGTGTAGCTATACTATAATTTTTATTAGCCATAAGCATCAAACCTAGCCACCATGACGGGACTTCACCACTAAAGGCCGTTTAGTGTTACTACATACTGGTCTACTTAGAAGAGATACTAGTCGACTGTTCTTCGAGAGCTATGCTATTTCTGTCGATTGATTTGTCACTGCTGAAACCACTCGTCTACTCATGCTCAAGGATGATCATGGAGATGGCCATGGCTAGCTAGCTAACTGCAGGGAACTGACCACGCCCAATTCAATTTACTACAATATTACACTGTACTGTTTTATTAGTAATATTATTGTTGTATTTTTTATTATTATTGTCATGTATAATTATACAATAAGAACATTCATAATTATCTTCAGTAGTTTTCGTAACCTGCGAATAAATATAAACAGATAAAACAAGCTCAAAGAACATGAACAAATCGTAGTTCATCGTGTAGATCTAGTGTTTGCTCGTATGATATATATATTGTATATAATCTACTTAGGAAATGTTTATTATAATTAATTATATTGCCTAACCTTCACCGAATTTCAGCTAGTTTCTTCACTAGCGGCCTTTCTGACTTCTCCAGACTTGACAAGAACAATACGCCACAATCAAACTATCTCGAATGAACAATTAAACGATATTTAGACTATTCCGTTTTTTCCTACATTTCCGTTAATTTCCGGAGACGATTACAAAATGCTTGCGGTCATCTCGTAAAAATGATCGTTCAATGCGACGAAACGGAAACGGAACGTTAACTTTTTTGGCCACTACTGTAGCTATACATTGTTACAGTTCTCTAGACAATATACTATGTTTGGTGCATTTCAATCTTGGATTCATAATGTGAAGTGAATTCACTCCGGAAGTCATATAATGGATTTTATTAAACCAAATTGGCCTGACAATGAAAAGACCACGCCATGCCTAATCAGACTTGTATTGATGTTAAGGACTCCTACTTGCTATTCATGATGTTCTCACATGACTTTCCCATTACACAAATGGTGTTAGTACAGTATAGTAATTACTGAGTAACAACAACAGTACTTTATCCAGCTGCTACATGCTTAACAATACAGCAGCTGTTACATGTTACAGTACTTGGACAGTAGTTTTTTTGACAGTACTGAGTAACAACAGTACTTTATCCAGCTGCTACATGCTTGAAAATACAGCAGCTGTTACATGTTACAGTACTTGGACAGTAGTTTTTTTACAGTACTGAGTAACAACAACAGTACTTTATCCAGCTGCTACATGCTTAACAATACAGCAACTGTTACATGTTACAGTACTTGGACAGTAGTTTTGACAGTACTTTGTAATGTAATTAGGGTGGGGTGTGCCCACTTTTTTTTTAAAGCATGCATACTGTATATCTCCAATTTTATTCTCTATCACTGATGACAACAAACAGTGACCCTCATCTTCCTCATTTATGCCATCCGCTTCATTCTCGTATGCTGTGCCACCTTCCATCTCCTCTCCATTTTTATCTGCATTAATATAAATAACTAATGTTATTTTATTGCTAGTTATCATTATGTCTCCCTCTCCAGTAAATTTGGTAACTGGTATGTAGAAGCCACACGTATTAATAATCTATAATGTTTAATTACAAACACAATACAAAGATAGTAATTAATCTGTTAATTGTATGTACATATACGATTTATCTTCTGAGCTAATTGTATTGCAGTTGTTTTCTTGGGTACTCATTGGTAGTTGATATGGCTTCTATTTGAGTAATCTAGGTTTGGTTGAATGAATCAGTCTAATAGGAAAAGCACATAATAAACAAATTTATGCGTGAGGTTGATTATTTAGTATATTTTCAAACCATTTTCCATTGCTCTAATCCTGGCCTTAGTAGATCAGCTATAACTGGAGCTTTTTCATTAATTTCCTTTCGACGAAGAGGGAAGGTTTTTCTCAAAAGCTGAGATACCAATCCCTTTTTAGGGTTCAACTTCTGTGCCTCAAATTTCAAGAGCTTACAGTTCTCGTCATGTCCTGCTCGGTCAAGTGTTTCCAGAGGTGGTCCTATGGGCTGAGTGGACTGAGCTGTCATGGTACAAGGTGATGAGGATGTTGGCTCAGTCTTGCAAGTTGACTATAAAGAAACATGAAAATCTCACTCAACACAGCACACTGAGGAGCTCACTTTAGTGTACAGCTTTTTGCCATTGTAATTTTTTATACATAGTTCATTTTACTCCTGAGAGCAAGTGCAATGGATCGCTATATACAGTAATAAAATTAATAGTATAAGTAATGCAATTTAATTTCTGTGAAAAAAAAAAATATATTTTATATACATGTATGCATCACTTTTTCCATTGTTCATAAAAGGAATTTTTTCAATTATTCTCTGTGCTACGTGATCATACTCCTCCAAAGTGGGATAGGATTTTTTGTTCATAATCCAATAGCAGATTTGTCTATAGAAAGTGGTTCTGGCTGTGCCTCTAAGTGCACCCTGTGTGATACCAGCGGCAACCTTTCCTACAAAGCGATCTGGCAATTCAAACGGTCTTGGAAGAGGTGCCTCTTGTTTCCTAAGTTGCAATGCTTCTGTTCTTTTTATCTTAGGGATGCTATCCTGTCGATTGTAGTAAATAATTAATACATTTTTTATGGTGTATGGTACAACAACATACGTATGCATACCAGTTTGGGTTTTTTAGGTGCTGTGGGTTGCTGATCAATAGGAATACTGTAGCTTGATTCTAATGAGGACTACTCGTTAAAAGCCCCATTCAGGTCACGTACCTCCTGCATACATTTGATGCAAATAATATTGTGTAATCATCAGGTTATATGGTAAAAACACTATGAGTTCTAACTGGGTATTTCATATAAATATACAGCTGCATCCTTGTCCTTGCATAAAAGCTTGGTTAAAATCTTAACTGCAGTTAGTTGTTTAGAAATTTCGTCTAAAAGTAGAATAGATTGTTTTAAAGAAAATTGCTAATAAAAGTTGCCTTTTAGAGTTATATGTTTATACATTACCTGTTTCTTCCATGGGAAGAGATTTTTTTGAGGAGCTTTTAAAATAAGAGCATATAGCTGGAACATAAACGGTTGTCCATCTCACAATAAAATCATCTTTAACACTATTACTGTTTCCTACTATCAGCCCTAATTCTTGTTCAATCTGATTTCAGTACATGCATAAGTGAGTTTAATACTTTAATAGCATTAACTTACAACTGCTGGACGAGAAATAGCAGGATATTTCTGCCTTATACATTCGACTGAAACTGCTTCATTTAAGATGAACATTCTATGGTTTTGGTTTGTAGATTTCATTAAAGGTAGTAGAACAGTGTCTCGTGGGTTTGACGTTTCCAGTTCGGACTGGATAGCACTGTTATGCTTTACAAGGCTCTCTGTGTTAGCCATTTGCACTGATGTAGCTGGCATGCTAACAGGGTAGCACTTCAGTATGGTTGACTCCTTCACTCGCATCTTTGTTGGCTTTTCCAACTTCTCTGTTGAAGGCTGTTTTCCTTTCTTTCTATCATGTTTTATGACATTTCTGATTCTTTCCACCATCTTATCAGACCATGATTGCTAATATTACAAAAAACTGTACTGTATAACTCATTGTGTACAATGCTCCACTATGAAAAAAAAGCACAATTCAATATATGCATGAGTATACATGTACAGTACTTACAGTAGCCCTCAAAAAAAAAGTTGAGGGCACGCCTATTGGTTCGTTGTCTGATACAGCCCTACTATTATACTATAGTGTTGTTTTTTTTTTTACTATGTTATATTCAGCTGTCATAATTCTCTATTATTTAACTACAGTATTGATAAACAAACAGTATAACACTAAGTTATGACAGCTGAGTGATAAAACTGTAATGAAAAACAACTTTGTAATAACCATTCCTTAGTACAAATATGAATATGCTAGGTCAACTTTTTTTTGAGGGCTATACTTTTTTTTTTGAGGGCTACTGTATGGCATTGACTTATGGAAGGGATTTGATAGTTTACCAACTATGTCATTGCTTTGCCAGTAAAACGTTTAAAACAACTCTTCGCCATATTGGAGAAATGCATAGCCACAATCCCAACTTCGAGAAAAGTGCATGTCCAGCTATATACCTTCAGGAAGTTTATGTCTTACAAATCGCATGTATACAGAAACCATTGAGATGTGATAAAGCCTACTAACAGGATCAAAGCGGCTGAGCGAGGTGCTGAGCCGATCGAGGATCTAATCAATGACTTGTCACAGGAAGAGAATTGGACTGATGAAAATGAAATTTCCCTTGATTATTCTAAAGATAATGGAGATCACACCCAACTGCAAACGGTCTATTGTTTAAAAAAAAATATGCTATTCACATAAAATTTTATCCAATTTGCAGTGCATTGGTTGGATTTATCATTCATTCCTTGATTTCAGGACTCTTTGGCACAGCAGGATCAACAAATTTGAAGGCATATATGTATAATCAAATGTTTTTGTACATGTATAATTGCTAACCTTATCAGCCAATTTATGGTTGATCTTCATCAGCTTGCTTTTCCATGCTAGCTTAAACAAAAGAAATGATACTCGTGATACTGTATTATACAATGTACATTAAAAAAATAGGTTATCGAAAAAAAGTCAACTCAATGCACAACATATTCTCATAGCCAGAACCTTCCATACTGTGTAGTGAGGATCTGGTGCATGAATTGTATGTTTGACACAATTAAGAATATAGCCTTGTTTACCACTTGAGCTCAACTGGAAGTACAGTTGAGAGTAGAGTTGGACAATACAATGTATATCAGTAATATTGTTTATCATTTATCGTTTAATATCGTTCATCGTGATACTTGTACATCATGAGGCGATATCATATTTTTCACAAGATGATAATATTGCTAACTGATAATGTGTTAATTTTCAGAGCAATAATGACTATGTTTTTGCCTATTAGTCTGTGACCCACCCATTCACAATATAGAACAGTCTGGCAACATGTGTAATCCAAATATACTGTATACAGTAATCTGCCTAGCATGGTATTTGAGGTGGTTGAATTTGAACTAAAATGCCATTAAATGGACATTTTAACTGCTTTAACTACTTTTCTATAGTAACTTACATGTAAGTGGTGAAATAGGTCCATGATAAATTTGATTTTTAAATTGTTAGGGCCGACCACCCCCGACCATCATGGACAGAACACTGAGTATACATATGCAAACTTTTCCAATGGTGTACATGTATTTTAGTGTTATGTACTGTACTACATATATATTTAATAATAATGATATCTACATGTATAGTACTGTATATTAATGTAATAAATTTTGTTTCCAATATTTTTCAGAAATCAGAACACTGTGTACCTCCCATCCCGTCCCCTTCAAGTTTATGCTTCGAGGATCTTGCAATATTCGACATGCATGGGTATGTACAGTACAAGCACATGTACGTGTAGTATATACATGTACTGTATATACACACAATATATTATACAGTTGCTTGTATTGGTGAAATAATATTCAAGTGCTTTATCTACTGTTTCTTGTGAAATTGCATAATGGACGGAAATTACGGTAATTCATTGTATCATGTGCCTTTATATTGATGTTAATCTCAGTATAGTTTTGGTGTTTTGATATGTAGTTTCACACAAGTCACTGGTTCAATCTCTCAATTGATCACCACCATGTACTAGCGTTTACTTGGTCTTGTACTGTATATTACAATTTTGGTTGAGTTGTAATTTCACAGAACACTAAGTTTAATTGTGGTAATGTATGAAAGACCAAGAAGCATGCAGATGACAAGCAACTTTTTAAGGATCAGTACATCCCAACAACTTGTCTGTATAGCAAATCTGTTTTGTATACATGTATCAATCCAAGTGCTCGTATACTAGCTGAAACTTCTGTGGTACCCATGCAATACCACTGGCCATAGATCGGCTTGTACTCACTAAAAGATACTTACTTGATATGTTTCGTAGACTTCTACTGTAAATACTCCTCATCCACTTTAGTAAATAAATTTGTCACCACATTGGCGATTTACAAGTATTGTTTTCTTGTTTGACATTCTCTGCCATGTTTGCCAACATACACTACAAATTATTTAAAGTATGTGTCTTGGTACTTTATTTTTATGCTCACCTTCGATCTCGGAGCTAAAAGTAAAGCACTCAGCTGAACTGAGACCTACTCTTTAACTATTATGTACAGTATACTTGCAACGTAAAGAATTGTGACAGCTTGATATACGGTACATGTAGGATTGATGAATAAAAGTTAAAACAGAAAATTATGGCAGTTAGATATGCATGTAGTAATGTTAATTTTAAACTGTGTATGGTTATTTGGCATGGTGTGATGGTTTATATGACTACAAGACTATAACAGACTTCTTTTGGAAAAAAAAAACGTGTGGCCATGACACTAGTTATTAAAAGTGCCCAGGTCACACACCCTTTTATACTCAGCCTTCACGTTAACTCAATATTTTCCGAATTGCATTGCTTCTTGATGAAAGCCAGTTATTCATAGACAAAAGGCTATGTTTATTTACACAAGCTAGGGTGAGCTATACATGTACTTCAGCCTGTATGTAGTAGTTAAAGCACGGTAGCAGTGCTTGTATGCGCAATACAGCACGAGAGTCGGGGTCGAGAAAGCCATACAGCACGAGGCGAAGCCGAGTGCTGTATGGCTTTCGAGACCACGCCTCGAGTGCTGTA
>JAYJLX010054144.1:0-10831 GCA_036873525.1 Chalinula nematifera | reverse complement strand
AATGGTATTCAGATCAGGTGTGTAAAACAATGAATGATGGAACTGAGTTCAAGGCAATTGATCTTACAATGTCCATTGTTAAGCCTTTGGGTGCTAAATGGTTGATTGCTCTATACCATTACTTTGAAAACAACCCTAGTATTTGTATTAATGGTTATAAAGAAGCTGGTATTTTGGATTGCATCCCACAGTGAATTTTGATTTTCATAATGATTATGGACAAAATTATTATAATTTCATAATGATTAAATAAGTGGTTATGATTGAATGATTATTATTGAACAATTTTGATGATTAAAATTATAATTGCAAATTAAGTGATGAGTTTATAATACTGAGCAAAGAAATACCAGTAAGCTGTAGTACTGACTAAACTGATGGAAATGGTGTCAATGTCCCTTCATCGATAAGGTGATGCCTCATTGTTTTTTGGTTAAAACGTGTGTTTCTGATGTTGTTGCCATTTAACACAGCTGTGGAAAAAGCTATAGCAAACAATCCACAGTCTTGAACGCCTTCTTGCCTTTGTACATCAACTTGAATAATTTTCTGTCGACTCTTACTGAATAAATTGAATATCACTGTTTTTGAAGCTTCACTAACGTCAGAGTACATCAAATCATACACTTCTATTGTTTGGCTATCACAACCAATACAGCTGGCTACGATCCAGTGACATTGTCGGTCATAAATGATTTGCAGGCCATTTGATATGCTCTTGACTGGTGGCTTATGTTGGAAAAGAGTGCAGCCTAACCCATCAATATTGGGGAACTGTCTGCTTAGTAAAAACTGAGCTAAGTTTATGTGTCGATCGTTCAACTTCATGTTGTTATCAAGTAAGTCTTTTCTATCTGATGTTGTCAATATATACCCATTTACTTTGACCCAAACCTCACATGGCTGCTTGTCTGGTCCAGTGCCACAGCTATCATCAATGACATTACCGCTTGTTTTCTGCTTCTTTGTAGGGGGCTCAATAGATTTGATATTGTTTGCAACGAGATGCTCAGTTAACCTTTTGACTTTCTGAATTTCCTTCTCATCGCCCATAAAAATCAATGAACATGGTACTTCCAGACCTCCTTGAGGTAAATCAGCTGAAAATTGTCTGTGTCCAGTTATCTGGCATACCATGAGCCCACCTCGCCTCAGAAAAAGATGACAAATAGCAGAGATTTTTCGAGGTACGTGCCCAACGATCTGTTCTGCTTTTAATATTGAGACTGCATACGGGTCCATGATATTTCCAAACTCAAGATAGTGTTTCTCCAAACTGTGGAGACCAAACAGCTTGATAAACGTGATGACCTCGAACGCAAGATTCAATCGAGAACCTCTCGTCTTCCCAGGCAGCTGCACGTGTACTTGCACTGTATGTAGCGGCAAAAGACGCGCACATGGGGCGTTACCGCGCGTGCGTGGGCGCGCGCGCGTTGTTCTCTTGGGTGTGGTTATCTGTGGATTGTACATAAACACGAAATTTAAAATCACGAAAACGTTGAAAAGGCCCGATTTGTGAAATATAAACGACTCGAAAAAAACCCGTTATACGGTACTTGGCAGAAAAGCTGTGTACAGCCTATGTGACTGTAGGGCATTTTTTTTACATGGAGGTAGTTTATTTGGCATTTCAGAACAGCTTGCAAGATGATTTTTCGAATAAACAACAAAATAATATAAGATCAACCAAAGTTAAACAGTTTATCACTCAATCACCAGTATAACGTGAAGATAATCATGAAAAATCAAAAAGATTTGTAGTTTAACAGTATATTAATAAAAATGTATAAGCCTTATTATCTTCTCCACAAGTTAACCACTTGTAGTAAGCCCTCATTTACATCAGACTGTTACTGGTCTTGCTGGTTGCCCCTGGAAGAGTGCTTACTGCAGCACACAGATCAACACAAATGAAATCCTCCTGCCTGACTGCGGAACATTTTCATGGCCTTGCAAATTTTTTCTAGTGAGTGGGCGTGAAAAGTTATTTCTTTCTACCTTAACACGTACCTGTACCTTAGAAGCTCTAAGCAACTACCATTTTGAAACTGTAAACAAATATAGTAACACATACCTTTGAAACCTTAAGCAACTATAGTAAACATCTGCCTTTTGCTCCATCATCAATATCATTTCCTCCGTAGCTGTTCCTCCGTTGTCTTTCCTGTAAGTGCAATTGTAATTCTTTTTTTTTTTAATCTTATAGCTAAAAAAAAACCTTTCTTATGTGCTCCTTCGGGCCGAGGTTCCACTCCTACCTCAGGTATGGTGGCAGATGTGCTGCTCGTACCGTTGGTAATTGGTTGAGGCAGTTCAGGTGGTGTGCACATGATGCCATCTTGGAGTAGCTCTGGAGAGTACTGGAGAGTCTCCTCTAAGCAAAAGTTTGTATTATGATATGCACTGCGCTAAAATTTGATAGTTACCTTTTATCGATGTCATATTCGGCATTACTTGTACCAGACATCTCCTCAAGTGGTGGCGCACTGTTCTCAACCAATACAGCTGGCTCTGTTGCTGCCCTAGTTCCTAGAACTGAATCAAATTGGTCATAGTATGGGCAGTCTTTTCCATTTGTTCCGCTCACTCGATTACCATCCTTCATCTGCAACAAATAAAGTCGAAGACATTTAATGTTGTGTTTTGTTGTTGTTTTATTTAATTTTATTGTTACCTTCCTGTATCTGCTAACTAGGCCTTTTATTTTTGTTCTGCACTGTTTCCATGTTTTGTTTCTGTATGGATTCTTCTTCATTTTATCACATACTTGCATATATATATAACAATTTCTAGATACTGGTATCTCATTAATGTTGTTTTCCACCATCCAGGACTGCACTAAGCATTTAGTTTCTTCACTACCCCAGTATGAAGTCATTGTTGCCATGTTGTTACTTGTCAGGAAGATAATGATATGGCTTCGGTAACGGTTGCGTCGTTGAATATGTTGCCATAGATACGATTCGCGCCAAAAAACGCAACGCTTCAAAACACCTCTGGACCTGCAATGCACGTGATGCACATCGTTGCGTATTGGTTTTGAATCGGTGTAGTGTGAAGACGCCCGAAACGCATTGATGTGCATAAAAAGTGCCAGTGTGAAAAGGCCTTTAGGAAGGGGAGCATCTGATACATTCCTACCATCAGGTAGGACAGCAGGGTTGATGGTACTGACAGTTTTGTCAATGTATTTGATAAGTTCCTGTTGACTGGATGCATCATCAGAAGCCAATATCTTTTCTACATCAGGAGCATCCTCTAGCCATGCCACACCGTGTACATGAGGACTGCTCTATGCTGGTATTCAAATCTGAGCCAGTAGTCCTTCGTTTTGAGGATACCTTTATAGAATACATCCATGAATTTGATGATTCGCTGAAATCAGATAAACAGGGATCCTCTACCACAGCTTTGGATCGATCGGTACTGTTAGTAGCATCCTCTACACCAAGGAGCTGAGCTAACTCAGGCCAATGGAGGTCAGCAGCACTGTGTGTAAAGAATACAGTTGGTAGTCCTACCATTGAGATAAGGTGGCTTTTCTGCTTTAACCAGAACTGTCGGGTTCCATGAAGGCTTGCACCAAAGTGAAGGACGCGATTTTTAAAGCCTTCACTGTTAGACACCATTTCCCTTAGCTCTTGCACTGAAAGGTGAGCGTCGTGTAGATTCTGTCGGACGTAAATACGACCAGTTTGTGATGCTCGATGTCTCAGTGCGAAGTACCTATAAATAAAAACATTTAGCATCAGTATATACATGCATTAAAATATTACCTGAATCGAGGGTGTCTACTGAACTCTGGTCATGGTAGAGCATGAGATGCTTGAAGTAATTCCCGATTGTGATAGAACGTTGACGGGGAGAGAGGAAATCAGCAGCAACCGTTGGGAAGAGGGTAGGAAATGTACATGACATATACCCTTCAGTAGTAAATTCATTAATTGGGGTACTATCAGCTGTAGGCCAATGGATATGAGGAGTGGATGACTGTTGGCCGACTGATTGGCTAATTACTTCCTGCTCTGTCACACCTCTCACAGGCATAGGAAGGAATGTACTGGCTAAATGTTCGTCATTGTTTGTAGTATCGAATTGTGATGGACCTTGTTCTTCAAGGGATGATAACTGTATCATTCGGAGGTTACTGAGCTCTCCATCAATAGGTAGCTGAGATAATGCAGCATTATCAATGGTCACACCACGATAGTACTGGTTGTGTTCTAATAGGTTTAAAGCATTCAGAACTATTAATCGCCTCACACGAAAATCTTTATGTGATTCAGACGATCCTTCCTTCCTGACAACAATCACATCAAGATCAGCTGGGCAACGTGGCAGAGTGTTGATAAGCGATCCGATGTCCTGTGGGGTTAAGAACATGACCAATGTACCCAAATTGACCATGAGGAAGGCGATAGATTGACATTATTGGGAGTACTCGTGAGATAAGCATCTCCTCTACTTGTGACAAGCCCTAAAGAATTAATAGTTATCAATAAAGTTAATTAGATTTAGTTAATTGTTTTTTCTATTAATTTTATTAATGCAGTATAGTATTGGTGTTATTACTGACTCACTAGTAACTGTATTGGTACAAATCCAGGATCCATATTATTTGGTGAAGAGTACAGTTTTGGTATTCTACTATCTCCTGCACATCGCTTACATTCATAGTCAGCTGTTAACGTAGAGAACAAACCATGGCAAGTAGAGCATTCAAGTAGAGTATTCATTGAAAATAGTTCGTCATGGAACTTTTGGATTGAACTGTCATTGACACACTGTAGTGCATCACGGTCTCTTCTGTGTTAAGTCTTAAGTCTTTCTTGTCTCTGCTCAGAAGTTTCCTCAGCTCTTCTCGTTTGGTCATGACTTCTTTGACCTTCAAGTCTTTGCTGTCTCTTCTCAGGAGTTTCCTCAGCTCTTCTCCTTTGGTCATGACTTCTTTGACTTTCAAGTCTTTACTGTCTCTTCGCAGAAGTTTCTTCTGCTCTTCTCATTTGGTCATAAGTTCTCTGAGCCTTTTTTCTCTTTCCTCAGCAGTTTCCTCAGCTCTTCTACGTTGGTTATGGATTCTCATACGTTCTAGTCTTTGTTGTCTTTGCACACCAGTTTCTTCCGCTCTTTTGTTTTGATCGTTGCATTTTTGTCTATAACTGACTCTTCTTTTCTGAAGTCTAATTTCACGCTGTTCGGCTGTTTCATTCGCTCAACAGCGTCTATCAGATTCTCTTCTTTTCTGTAGTTTCTCTTCGCTTGACATGATCGAAAAGGTACTGATTCAATACTTTACACATGTAGTCTAGTCGTGTTATCGTTTATAGATCTATAGATTTTTATTATTTTTATAAAAGGATTTAATACGGAATTACGTAACAACAGAGAGATTTAATACGTACCAAATACAAGCAAGCAAGCAAGACCGTTTCTCGACCAGAGTGGGGCTCGCTCAGGCTCGCCCCAATTACATAACGTAGAGGTGGTTGGCTGGGAAGATGGAGCAGTACTTATTCCAACATACGATTGGAGCTCTTTCTTCTCACAGCACATGTCCAAGCTAGTAGGAATCAAAAGGTACCATCACCACGGAATCCAAACCAGGCAAAATCCTCTGTAAACTTACATCTGAGTCAGCTACCGAAGAGATTGAACTACTCAAGGACAAGTCATGGCAGCCATCTCAACAAAACCTTCCAACAATAGTTAAACCCAAAGGTTTGGACAGTAATGGTATCTGTATGAGAAGATAAGGCCATATTGCAACAATGACGAAGCTAAAAACAGGACATGTCCATTACCTTCAACTCCAAAACAAGCACCGAATTGTCCTCAGCCTTCAGCTTTCAGCAGACAACAGCCTCTCTCAGAATGATGACTGTCCCACCACCACAAAGAATTTACGGCATTTGCCATCATAGAGGACACAACTCCAGAACCTGTGGCAAAAGACAGGATACATAATAAACTAGTATTAATGTAATACTGACTACCATCTCTAGTCAAAAATTATCAGGAATAACAAAAAAATACTATTGGTGTATGTTACACATAGACAAATGCTCTCAATACACTTACCTTATTAACGGACTCCACCCACATGGTGAAACGAACTCCTAACTCTACAAAAATTTCAAATTCACTATCTTACACATAGGTCTCAATACACTTACCTTACTCCGCCCACATGGTGAAACGAACTCGTAACTCTACAAAAATTTCAAATTCACTATTTTACACATAGACCAATTCTCTCAATACACTTACCTTATTAATGGACTTCGCCCACATAGTGAAACGAACTCGTAACTACAAAAATTTCAAATTGACTATTTTACACATAAACCATTGCTCTGAATACACTTACCTTTTTAACGGACTCCGCCCACATGGTGAAACGAACTCGTAACTCTTAAAAAATTTCAAATTCACTATGTTACACATAGACCAATGCTCTCAATACACTTACCTTATTAACAGACTCCACCCACATGGTGAAACGAACTCATAACTCTACAGAAAATTTAAGCTCAGCACTGTTACACAACGACACTTACCTTAAACAATGTTTAACAAAAGGAACAAAAAAAAATTTAAAACAGCCCAGCTGCGATTTCATAGGACAGCGATCACAAAGGGAGAAGTAGAAGAACTAATCAAACACACTATCATAATTACATCTGATGCTGCAATCTTCACAATGGCCATTTGTGATACAGTAGATCACCACGAGTGAATCTCGGATCAATCCTCGGTTGACATCCAACACCGTTTAGAATATCTGCAGCTTACTCTAAGATCGCTAGGTCGAATCAGTTTACAGTTAACACGAAAGTGACCGGCCTTTAAAGTCGACGACCGACTACCATTCCCTCCCACTGATAAGGTTATCCATGTACAAGATTTTCGCATGAAACCGCAAGTATGCACTGCGCTTTGAAGCACCAGTTGAGCCGTGGCGTAAACTCCTTTATGGTCACACCCATTTGTTGAAAAATGTGTAAGGAGGACGTAAAACTCTCGTCGCAATCAATTCAAGTATAGTTACTAAAATGTGCAGGGTACTACCCTATTTATATGCGCTAATAACAGAAGCTCACTAAACCTAATTTTTCATGCATCTGTTAAAAGGAAAGTCGATGCTCCTTCTCTTTTCTTTGCATTTTTGCCGACAAGGTGTTGCAACAACAGTATACGATAGCTTACGGAGTAACACGGAAATCAAATGCCTGTGGTTTCTCACGAAAATCATGTATAATATTAATCTTGGATGACAAACAGTGGGTGGAGGGTTTTACCCTCTGCCTGTATCCTGTTGCATCACCTTAGGTAACGGAGATTGACTAGTAGTACACACCTAACCATTATACACACCTAAACCATTATACAATAATATAATTTATATTATGTGTGAATGTAACATAGGTTAAATGTATAAAGGTCGTGGGATAACTGGGTAAGAAAGTGAGTAATACCGTAATTCCTCTAAAAATTCGTCCTATTCAATTTTGGACAAGTAATTTTAAAACAAATATTTAGAGGTAAAAATGAAGAATTCTAGCTGCATGTGACTATTTTTGACGAAATTAGAGGCTTTTATAAAAGAGCGGGGAAGTAACAGAATTAAAAAGTTACCTGGCTGTTGCAGTTTTTCTGGGTTTCTTTCCCACGAAGCAAAAATCAAAAGGTACAGCAGCAATAATTTTAAAACGAAATTTTAGAGTGCTACATTTTCAGCCAAATAATTATTTAATATCGAAATTAGAGGCACGAATTTTTAGAGGAAATACGGTAATACATAAGCAAGGTGAGCTACCAATTGAAGTAAGGCATACAATGTACACTCAAAAAAGCAGTCACGGCACAGTGCACATTTAGGCGCACATGCACTTGGTTCCTGAACCGCACACTATGTACACAATTATTTCTACTTACGTTTAAACACCAACTATTCACTCAAATTTGTATAACACATGTGGCTATCCACTGGTAGGATCTACGAATATTTTGTAGGGGGAGGGGTATATATATATATATATATATATATATATATATGTGACCGTGTCTGAGAAAACCTGTTATCTGTCACAAAAATTGAATTCCAGTGATAATTAAAAACGTGGGGTGTGGTCGCGTATTTCAATGGTTGAATTCTCGATCGACATTGGAGCTTTAACAGCCTGTAACTCTTTCGCGTGGAAAGATATCCTTACAAAACTTGGTCTACTAGCTGTCAAAGGTCTGTAGAGGTAAGATATGAAGTTTCAGTAACGTATGATGCATATTCACCAAGTTGCAACTAAATAAAGACGGACCGTCGATCGTGATCGTGAAAAAAAAACGCGAACGGTTTTCGCTTTTTTCTACCATTCGTTTCTTTTTGGTGCTTTTTCAGAATCTTTTGTATTGTAGCTCATTTAAAAGAGAATTTCTTACTCTATCCAGTGATATAAATAACTCCAAAAAAATTTTTTGTGACAGATAACAGGTTTTCTCAGACACGGTCACATATTTAGTTTTTGTTGTATCTTCCACTCACGGCATTGAATATGCCTAAAAAATGGCACGAGTCATTTGGTTCCATATGACTGAGTGGTACTGAAAGCTTTATTCGCAATAATTATGACGCCGTGGGACACTACGTTGATACTGCAATAGAAGCCTAATCTATATTATTGTAATTTAGATTAAATCAGCCACACGATTTACGTCAATGTGAACCAGGCTTACTTAATGTAGTCCTCAATAAACCCTTATAGTGGTACATGTGTTATGTGTAAATTAAGTGTGCCATGGCTCTTGGCCTGTTTGTGTTCTTAATAAACTCATGCAGTGTACCGGCTCTTTGTTTGCAGATAAAGGAGTACTGTGCAGTCTTGGGTTAGAGTGTTGTTATGATAAATTTTGTTCGGAAAAGGTCAGTACAACATTTAAGTGGCTAATGAATATTGTAAAAATATATCTTACGAAATAAATTGAAGCCTGATAGTTCACTTATGCATTAACACCACTATTTCAATCAGTATTCATGTCAAAAATATCTTTTGCCAAAAATAGCCATTTTGAGGACTTTTTATTTATACCTTTAATTTCCATTTTCACATTGTTGTGCAATAAATAACGAATGGTGTAATTATTTATGGTTGTGCCAACAATAATTACTTAATGCACCCATCATTTTTACTGTATATGGAAAATATAGTGCATCACTATACTATGTGGTCTGACAATATATATATTTTGTTTTGTTTTGATGCACACTATATGGCATACAGGTATACATAGAAACTGTGCCATTGCTAACCTCGGATCAGCTGAAGGAGCTTGGTGTTGTTACAGTTGGTGAGCAAGTTTTACCCCGCGAGGCTTGCAAACGTTCCCATGGCTGTAAGTATATTATTCACTGATTTATACGGTTCCAACAATTCAAATAACTTTATTTTTTTTAATTAGATACGAAAATAGCATTTGAGGTAAAGCAAATTATTGAGGCCTTCGCTACCAGATGACAATCAACCAGCATCCACCAGTGGGTCTAGTAGCCTCAGGATTGAACTAAGGAAACAGAATAGAAAGAGGAAAGGGTATATCCGTCATGGTTTCAGCACCACCGGTACCAGTGGCTCCACCAAAACTAAAATGTCAGCAGTTTTCCAGAAAAGACTAGTAGTCTTTAAGAATATGGGCAAACGTCAACCACAGTCCTTTTCGTATACGACATCTGCAGTTTTACTTCGTGGAATTTTGTCTGATATTTCTATAGAAGCGTCTGAAGACTTGGTAAGAGAGGAAATTCTTTCAGTTCTTCACAATTGCAAAGAGTTTGAGTTGGCGTCATTTACTAAACAGGATTTTGAATTCATTGATGTTTCTGGTAAACAGGCAGTTGTACCTGTGTGTCGTGACGGACAGGAGATGAATGCTCGATGTATAAAACAGTTGGCTGGAAGTGGAGCTGTGTACATTAGGCTTACAAGACCATTGCCTGCTCGTACCTTGGAATCAGAGATCTGCAGTGATTCTGAAATCAGTGATCGTCGCAGGATTCGCAGCCACGGTTCACAACACGCAATGAACACATTGATGAATCATCGGAATCAGACTCGAGCTTTGATCTCCCCCCAGTTCCTCCTTCTCTTTGTTATAGTAGTTCTCGTATGCGGCAGCAATCTGAGTTACCTCTAAGGGTAGAAGAATGTGGATCGTCATCCAGATATCCACCGCCTGTAGTTCCTTGTACTTCTTCAGCACCTTTACTTCCCTCTACTAGTTCCGCAGTAATCACCAGATCTCTTCCGGAACCTTCATTAGTGCCATCAGCTAGTGCAGCTGTTGTTCCTCCACCACTTAATCCAACCATTCTTATGGATTTAACTGGTAGTTCACCTCTACGTATTTCCCAACATGAAGAGCCTTGTAATCAAGACGAACCTCGCAATTTACAACAACTGCTTTAACTTTATCCTTCATATTCACTTAATCAGCTTTCTACTCTCTATGAGGTTTGTCAGTTTAATATGCAGAAGATGGTTGACTTATTACAGAACTGTACATTGGATAATCTCCTAACTATTGTGAAGGAATCCATGTAGATACTGAAGAGTCACCTAAAATAAAAATACCAAGTGAATGTTCAGCAGTTGATATGACAGATGCGTTGTTAGTGTGGCATATAGACTTATGGACAATAATTAATATTATTATAGTTATTATTTTATCTAGAACTTTCTAAGACACATGGTGTTTTCTAAAATATTCTATACACTATTTAAGGTTGTTCATTTTGTAACATATTCAGTTGTTGTCCAGTTGGTCCCTTTGTTAATCA